>JARQOC010000008.1:75569412-75723063 GCA_033576535.1 Allobates femoralis
ACTTTTTTTGGGGGGTCCAATACTTTTTTTGGGGGGTCCAATACTTTTTTGGGGGGGTCCAATACTTTTTTTGGGGGGTCCAATACTTTTTGGGGGGGTCCAATACTTTTTTTGGGGGTCCAATACTTTTTTTGGGGGGTCCAATACTTTTTTTGGGGGGTCCAATACTTTTGGGGGGGGTCCAATACTTTTTTTGGGGGGTCCAATACTTTTTGGGGGGGGGTCCAATACTTTTTTTGGGGGGTCCAATACTTTTTTTGGGGGGTCCAATACTTTTGGGGGGAGGTCCAATACTTTTGGGTGGGGTCCAATACTTTTTTTGGGGGGTCCAATACTTTTTTTGGGGGGTCCAATACTTTTGGGGGGGGGGGGGGGGTCCAATACTTTTTTTGGGGGGTCCAATACTTTTTTTGGGGGGTCCAATACTTTTGGGGGGGGGCCCAATACTTTTTTGGGGGGGTCCAATACTTTTTTTGGGGGGGTCCAATACTTTTTTTTGGGGGTCCAATACTTTTGGCGGGGGGGTCCAATACTTATATTTTAATTAGTTAATGTAATTAATATCTTAATTTAATATATATTTTTTTTTTTGTTATTATTTTTTATTTTATTATTTATTTATATATATTTTTTTACTATTTTTATTATTATTAAATTTATTTATTATTTGTTATTTTAAGTGAATTGGAAGCGGGCATTGCGAGTCGCTGGCCGAAAATAGAACCAGAGGCTCGGCCACAAAGTTAGCGATTTCCCGCTGAGGCTAGCGACTCGCTACCTGAGCGGGAAATCGCTAGCTTTGTGGCCGAGCCTCTGGTTCTATTTTCGGCCAGCGACTCGCAATGGCCGCTTCGCGGCCATTGCTCGCACAAAGCTAGCGACTCGCAATGGCCTCGCGGCCATTGCTCGCGCAGCTAACGACTCGCATTGGCCGCTACGCGGCCAATGCTTCGCCGTGGTGACGTCACAATAGTGACATAGCCACGGCGATTTCGGGGGCCGACACGATTTTGCCTACGGCAATTATATAGTAGATACATGCACACACACACATATATATATATATATATATATATATATATATATATACATGCACACACATATATATATATATATATATTGTGAGGTGTAGCGGTGTTGGGGAGGCAGGGAACCAGGCACGGACAGTTCTCAACTCACGGTTTATTGATCTCCGTCAAGTTACAGTCACCAAAACACAGATCCGGAGCGCAGCCGGCACACTTCACACCGCTTGGTGTATCTCCTGCGCTGACAGGCTCTATCAGCCCACCAGAGATAATCCCTTCCCAGGACCACTTCAACTTTCCTTCAGAGCTTCTCAATCAGGCTCTGCACTGGAGAGAAATCTCACTCCAGACTCAAGGAACCACACCCAGGGTTCCTATGTCTCTTAACCCCTTCTGCTCTGAGAAGAGGAATCCCATCTAATACTGGATGGAATACATCTGCGGCATGGAGCACGCACCAAGAGGCACATATAGTGCAGCATCCCACCGGCCTACAATATATTATACATGCACACACACATATATAACATACACACACACAATATATATATACATGCACACACACATATATATACACATGCACACACACACACACATATATATATACATGCACACACACACATATTATATATATATACATGCACACACACACACATATATACATGCACACACACACACACATATATATATACATGCACACACACACACAATATATATACTATACAGCACACACACACAACATATATATATACATGCACACACACACATATATACATGCACACACACACACACAATATATACATGCACACACACACACAGATATATACATGCACACACACACACATATATATACATGCACACACACACATATATATACATGCACACACACACATATATATACATGCACACACACACACACAATATATACATGCACACAACACACACATATATATACATGCACACACACATATATATACATGCACACACACACACACAGATATATACATGCACACACACACACACACATATATATACATGCACACACACACACATATATATACATGCACACACACATATATATACATGCACACACACACACACAGATATATACATGCACACACACACACGCATATATACATGCACACACACACATATATATTATATACACATGCACACACACACACATATATATATACATGCACACACACATATATATAATCTAACTATATATATGTGCATCTATATATATATATATATATATATATATTATATATATATATATATATATATAGATGCACATATGAAATGTGCCTAATCAAAGTGAATGTATATATGTGTGTGTGTAATCCATATATACATGTGGATTACACACACATATATATGTGCAGTTTTGGGAGGGAGGGGGCCGCCGATACTCACCTTCCGAAGACGCCGGTCGTTGCCTAGCGACGCTGCGATTCCGGTCGGCTTCACCCGGAGCACTACGCATGCGCGGACCCGGAAATGACGCGGTCTCCGGCCGCGTCATGAAGAGCGGGGCGGGAAGATTCCAATGGGCTCCCCCGCTCTTCAAATGGATAATGCCGCCCATTAGGGCGTTAAAGGGAACCTGTCACCTGGATCTAAGCCCCTACACTATCACTACCTGTCCCTGCACCTTCCTAGCTGCTCCCTATCTATCCCTCTCTGAGCTAAATCCGCCCTATAAAACTGCAGAAAAATAACTTATAACTTACAGAAGTCCCTGAGGCTGGGGACTGAGAAGGCGGCGCCAGGCTCCATTCAGCCCCTCCTCCATGCAGCAGCACACGCCCCACTGGGCGGCATTATTCTTTCTTCATCGCCGCCTCCTCCATTTGGAATCTGTGCCTTTACACCTATCATGTTGTGGTGATGCGACCTCGATAGTGTCCCCTGACTGAGACACAGCATATGGGAGATTGTATCTTCTGCTCGGTAGCAGCACACACAGGGTGAGCTGCTACTGGAGCTAAGTGCTGATTGAAATCACTGACCCCCAGGTGTGCGGGTGAATAGGAGATGATATGTGCTGCCCTGGGCTGTGGGGAGGGGGTGGA
Source organism: Allobates femoralis (assembly GCA_033576535.1). Lineage (NCBI taxonomy): Eukaryota > Metazoa > Chordata > Amphibia > Anura > Aromobatidae > Allobates > Allobates femoralis. The sequence goes on from JARQOC010000008.1 coordinate 75,572,519, forward strand.
GTGTGTCAGGACAGCAGCAGGAGCTGCTGGGATTGTATGAGGTTCTACTCGGCTGTGCCCCGGTGTAACAGGCCAGACTAACCCCCCGACCAGAATATACTCGGGGTTAAAGTGGCCTAGGCCAGATTATACCCCTCCGTATACCACAGCAGCTGTAGATCAGGGCTCCAAGCAACACATGGGGGCCCGAGGCAGCACAAAGTGGCCCCAGGCAGCAGAAAGTGGCCCTACGCAACATACAGGGGCCCCAGGCAGTGCTAGGGCCCCAGGCAGTGCTAGTGGCCCCAGGCAGTGCACAGGGCCCCAGCCAGCACAAAGTGGCCCCAAGCAGCACAAAGAGGCCCCAGGCAACATACAGGGGCCCCAGGCAGTACTAGGGGCCACAAGCTACACACAGGATCCCAGGCTACACACAGGGGCCCCATGCAGCATACAAGGACCCCAGGCAGTGCACGGGGCCCCAGGCAGTGCACGGGGCCCCAGGCAGCACAAAGTGGCCCCAGGCAGCACATAGTGGCCCCAGGCAACATACAGGGGCCCCAGGCAGTACTAGGGGCCCCAGGCTACACACAGTGTCCCAGGCTACATACAGGGGCCCCATGCAGCATACAAGGGCCCCAGGCAGTACAAAGGGGTCCCAGGCAGCGCATGGGGGCCAGAGGCAGCACACAGAGGCCCCAGGCAGCACAAAGTGGCCCCGGGTGGCCCACTGCCTGGGGCCCCTGTATATTGCCTGTGGTCACTTTGTGCTGCCTGGGGCCCCTGTGTGCTGCCTGGGGCCCTTGTATGCTGCATGGAGCCCTTGTGTGTAGCCTGGGATCCTGTGTGTAGCCTGGGGCCCCTGGTACTGCCTGGGGCCCCTGTATGTTGCCTGGGGCCACTTTGTGCTGCCTAGGGCCCTGTGCTCTGCCTGGGGCCCTGTGCACTGCCTGGGGCCCTGTGCACTGCCTGGGGCCCTTGTATGCTGGCTGGGGCCCCTGTGTGTAGCCTGGGATCCTGTGTGTAGCCTGGGGCCCCTAGCACTGCCTGGGGCCCCTGTATGTTGCGTAGGGCCTCTTTCTGCTGCCTGGGGCCACCTTGTGCTGCCTCGGGCCCTCATGCATTACTTGGGGCCCTGTGCACGGCTTGGGGCCCTGATCTACAGCTGCTGTGGTATACGGAGAGTTATAATCTGGCCTAGGCCTGTTTATACCCCAGGGTATAGTTTGGGTTAGGCCAGAATATACCAAGGGTATATTCTGGCCCAGGGGAATATATTCTGGGCTAGCCCAGTTTATACCTCGGGTATATTCTGGTCGGGGGGTTAGTCTGACCTGTTACATCGGAATCTGGAGGTCTGTGAATACCTGAACTGTGTGCTGTGTGAGTAAATACCTGAGTCACTGCCTTCTGTCGTGCCGATCCTAACCGCTACCTTACAGTGTAAAGTGGGTGGGAGATTCCAAATGGAGGAGGCGGCGATGAAGAAAGAATAACGCCGCCCAGCGGGGCGTGTGCTGCTGCATGGAGGAGGGGCTGAATGGAGCCTGGCGCCACCTTCTCAGTCCCCAGCCTCAGGGACTTCTGTAAGTTATAAGTTATTTTTCTGCAGTTTTATAGGGCGGATTTAGCTCAGAGAGGGATAGATAGGGAGCAGCTAGGAAGGTGCAGGGACAGGTAGTGATAGTGTAGGGGCTTAGATCCAGGTGACAGGTTCCCTTTAAGAAGGGAGCGAGGCGGGGGGGAGCGCGGCTCTGGGGACACCGCCCTGCAGACAAGAGCCGACAGGAACGCCCCACAGACGGAAAAAATGTAAGTTTATAAAGTGTTTTATTCACCTTATATAAAGCCATATTAGGTCAGGCAGGGATGGTTAGGGAGCTAGTTAGGGTCTGTAGGGGCAGGTAGTGATAGTTTAGGGGCCATAGATTAGGTGACAGGTTCCCTTTAACTAAATCTGCTCATTCAACAATCCATGAGAACTTTACAAACTTGTTTAAAACTTACCATACAGACTTTTTACATCTTTCCAAGTTGGAACTCTCGTGGTTAAGACGAATTGAAGCATTTAAAATGACTGTTACCTAAATTTTTATATGTTATTAGAGCCATGACACTACTTATCCCCAAAGTCTAGTTCAATAAATTCCAATCCCAACCTCGGAACTTTGTTTGGAGAAACAAAAGGCCAAGGGTAGCTAGACTTTCACTGGAAAAAAACAAAAAATGGGTGGGTTAAACCTTTATAATTTCTACCTATCTTCTATTATTAGACTTTCCCAAAATTGTTTCTTCACCCTGAATATGTCTTGGATAATGATTGAAAAATCCTTTATAAAAAATAGGACTCTACTGCATTATTTAATTGCTTCATTAAGTGATCTTTCTAAACCACTCTAACTTTCCAACTTTAAAATCCGCTATTCTATCATGAAGACTCCTTGTATCTAAATCTTTAAAACATTTTAAAATTACTAAACCTACGAAAATCACTTTGGATGTATTGGAAATACTTGTACCACATCGCAATATAACCAATTGGATTGACAAACGTATTCTATACGTCAGCGATTTAATTAAGTCAATAATCAAAGGGAGAAAATATGTGGAGCCTTAATTGCTTCAAAAAGTTTGCAGTAAAAATATATCTTTATTTAGAGACAGTTTTAGACACAAAATGTGCAGAAATTATGGTGCAATCATTACAAGTACATAGCACTTAATCCATACACAATAAATGGATGCACATTACATAGGTTTCAACATATTGTACAAACATAGGATATATTACAGAGGCTAATTCCCTAGACTGGTATAGTCAGATAAGGCATAATGAGACAGCCATAGTAATCAAGGTATAGACTGGCAGCTCATAGGTAAAATATTGCAATATCCCATAAAGTCACTCCTCATGATGAAGCATATACGTATTTAAAGCAAGTGAAACGTACATAAGGAGTCTGATATGGAGGGATTGAATCTCTTCATCCTGCACTAGCACCTTATCTATTATATAATCGCGAATCGGAAAAGCGCCCCTTCACGCGCACTTTCCGATGTCGTCATGTGGATACGAATTTAACATTGGGCGCGAAGCGCCCAATGCTGCGCGAGCAATGGCCGCGAGGCCATTGCGAGTCGCTGGCCCAGGGCGAGCAATGGCCGCGAAGCGGCCATTGCGAGCCGCTGGCCCAAAATCCATCCACAGCCCCGGCTACAACCTTAGCGATTTACCGCTCAGGTAGCGCGAGCAATGGCCGCGAGGCCATTGCGAGTCGCTGCCTGAGCCGCAATTCGCTCCCCGGGGACCATGGAGCCGAGGCGGCATTGCCGCCTCCGCTCCCCGCTACACACAATTCGCCACCCCCCCCCCCATGTCCGCACAGCCCGCCCCCATCAATGTCCCCACAGCCGACCCCCATGTCCGCACAGCCCACCCCCAGCAATGTCCGCACAGCTCACCCCCATGTCCGCACAGCCCGCCCACATCAATGTCCGCACAGCCCACCCCCCTGTCCGCACAGCCGACCCCCATGCCCGCACAGCCGACCCCCATGCCCGCACAGCCGACCCCCATGCCCGCACAGCCGACCCCCATGCCCGCACAGCCGACCCCCATGCCCGCACAGCCGACCCCCATGTCTGCACAGCCCGCCCCCATCAATGTCCACACAGCCCACCCCCATGTCCGCACAGCCGACCCCCATGCCCGCACAGCCCACCCCCATGTCCGCACAGCCCACCCCCATGTCCGCACAGCCCGCCCACATCAATGTCCGCACAGCCCACCCCCCTGTCCGCACAGCCGACCCCCATGCCCGCACAGCCGACCCCCATGCCCGCACAGCCGACCCCCATGCCCGCACAGCCGACCCCCATGCCCGCACAGCCGACCCCCATGCCCGCACAGCCGACCCCCATGCCCGCACAGCCGACCCCCATGCCCGCACAGCCCACCCCCATGCCCGCACAGCCGACCCCCATCAATGTCCGAAAAACCCCCCATGTCCGCACAGCCGACCCCCACTAATGTCCACACAGCCCCCCCCATGTCCTCACAGCCCACCCCCATGCCCGCACAGCCCGCCCCCATCAATGTCCGAAAAACCCCCCATGTCCGCACAGCCGACCCCCACTAATGTCCACACAGCCCCCCCCATGTCCGCACATACTTACATGTCTTCTTAGTCATCTAATCGTCCGTCCGGCCAGGCGTCCTCTTCGTCCGGCCAGGCGTCCTCTTCGTCCGGCCCCGGGGATCTTCTGTCTTCTTCCAGCTCCGACGTCCTCTTCTCTTCTCATTCAGGTACAATGGACGACAAATCCGCCATTGTATCTCAATGAGATATGAGCGGCTCTTCTGATTGGTCGCTGTGTACTGCCCTCAGCCAATCAGAAGAGCCCCTCATTGAGCTCGAATTCTGATTGGTCGGCGGCCAATCCGAAATCGGGCTCACTGCCCATAGACATGTATTAGCGGTGTGTCCGCGATTTTACGGCCGACAAATAGAACCAGGTGGCCGGCCATAAAATCGCCGACACACCGCTAATGTATGTCAATGGGAAAAATAGCGGACCTGAATGAGAACTGTCTCACTTAAAATAAATAATAAATTAAATAATAAATAAAATAATTTAAAAAGAATTAAAAAATAATAAAAAATAATAATAAAAAAATAATAAAAAATTAAATAAAAATAATAATAAAAAAATAAAATATATGCTAATCAGCTCAGCCATTTTGGCGGACCACAATGAGAACTCTGTCTCACTTAAAATAAATAATAAATTAAATAATAAATAAAATAATTTAAAAAGAATTAAAAAATAATAAAAAATAATAATAAAAAAATAATAAAAAATTAAATTAAAATAATAATAAAAAAAATAAATATATGCTAATCAGCTCAGCCCTTTTGGCGGACCACAATGAGAACTGTGTCTCACTTAAAATAAATAATAAATTAAATAATAAATAAAATAATTTAAAAAGAATTAAAAAATAATAAAAAATAATAATAAAAAAATAATAAAAAATTAAATAAAAATAATAATAAAAAAAATAAATATATGCTAATCAGCTCAGCCCTTTTGGCGGACCACAATGAGAACTGTGTCTCACTTAAAATAAATAATAAATTAAATAATAAATAAAAGAATTTAAAAAGAATTAAAAAATAATAAAAAATAATAATAAAAAAATAATAAAAAATTAAATAAAAATAATAATAAAAAAAATAAATATATGCTAATCAGCCCAGCCCTTTTAGCGGACCAGAAGGAGAACTGTGTCTCACTTAAAATAAATAATAAATTTTATAATAAAATTATTTAAAAATAATTAAAAAATTATAAAAAAAATAATAAAAAAAAAAATTAAAAATTATAAAATATTACAAAAAATAATAATTAAAAAAAAAAATCTAATAATAATTATATTACTGCTAATAATGATATTAATGCTAATAATTATGCTATTAATGCTAATAATAATGCTAATAATGCTAATAATTATGCTATTAATGCTAATAATTATGCTATTAATGCTAATAATAATAAGATTAATGCTAATAATAAGCGGCCATTGCGAGCACTCAGCCCCAATAAGTATTGAACGCGCCCCAAAAAGTATTGGACCCCCCCCAAAAGTATTGGACCCCCCACCCAAAAGTATTAGACCCCCCAAAAAAAGTATGTGACCCCCCAAAAAAAGTATGTGACCCCCCCAAAAAAGTATGTGACCCCCCAAAAAACTATGTGACCTCCAAAAAAAAGTATTGGACCCCCCAAAAAAAGTATTGGACCCCCCAAAAAAAGTATGTGACCCCCCCAAAAAAGTATGTGACCCCCCAAAAAAGTATGTGACCCCCCCAAAAAAGTATGTGACCCCCCCAAAAAAGTATGTGACCCCCCCAAAAAAGTATGTGACCCCCCCAAAAAAGTATGTGACCCCCCCAAAAAAGTATGTGACCCCCCCAAAAAAGTATGTGACCCCCCCAAAAAAGTATGTGACCCCCCCAAAAAAGTATGTGACCCCCCCAAAAAAGTATGTGACCCCCCCAAAAAAGTATGTGACCCCCCAAAAAAAAGTATGTGACCCCCCCAAAAAAAGTATGTGACCCCCCCAAAAAAAGTATGTGACCCCCCCAAAAAAGTATGTGACCCCCCCAAAAAAGTATGTGACCCCCCCAAAAAAGTATGTGACCCCCCAAAAAACTATGTGACCTCCAAAAAAAAAGTATTGGACCCCCCAAAAAAAGTATTGGACCCCCCAAAAAAAGTATGTGACCCCCCAAAAAAGTATGTGACAAAACAAAAAAGTATGTGACCCCCCCAAAAAAGTATGTGACCCCCCAAAAAAGTATGTGACCCCCCAAAAAAGTATGTGACCCCCCAAAAAAGTATGTGACCCCCCCAAAAAAGTATGTGACCCCCCCAAAAAAGTATGTGACCCCCAAAATAGTATGTGACCCCCCCCAAAAAAAGTATGTGACCCCCCCAAAAAAGTATCTGACCCCCCAAAAAAAGTATGTGACCCCCCAAAAAAAGTATGTGACCCCCCCCCAAAAAAAGTATGTGACCCCCCCCCCAAAAAAAGTATGTGACCCCCCAAAAAAAGTATGTGACCCCCCCCCAAAAAAGTATGTGACCCCCCCCCCAAAAAAGTATGTGACCCCCCCAAAAAAGTATGGGACCCCCCAAAAAAAGTATGGGACTCCCCAAAAACTATTCACACCCCCCCGAAAAGTCCTCACACCAGCTATAACTACTATAATCAAATTAATGCACATTCTAGAATCCCGATGCATTTGCATCGGGCTCACAGCTAGTTCATTATATGTGATTGCACTTGGAATGTATCTATGTAATGTGCATCCATTTATTGTGTATGGATTAAGTGCTATGTACTTGTAATGATTGCACCATAATTTCTGCACATTTTGTGTCTAAAACTGTCTCTAAATAAAGATATATTTTTACTGCAAACTTTTTGAAGCAATTGAGGCTCCACATATTTTCTTCCTTTGAATTATTGTTGTTAAACGTGTTGAGCAGCACAGCTGACCAGGCATCTCCTGGAAGCTGTTTTGATTGTAACTATATGGAATATTTACATATAGACTTAATTAAGTCAGATTCCCTAACCACATTTTTTGATTTACAAACCAACCTCTCTCTACCTTTGGAGGAGAGGACTAACTGGAGACGTATAGTTGAATATTTTGGAAAAAACAAACCTAATTTTTTATTCCCACAATTTATATCTGACTTTATAGACACTCCAAACAAGCTTCTTAGCTGGAAAACAAACAATTTCTATAAAATCTTTAACGAAGAATTAGAACTCTCTGATTTGTCTTTTTTATCAGCTTGGGAGACAGAATTAAAAATCAAAATAGACCTCCAACGCATGGCCAAAACCATCTCTCTGTCTCACTCCCATACCATTTGTGCTACTATTCATGAGTCCTATTACAAAATGCTATCACGATGGTATTATACTCCTACAAAACTAAATATGATTAACCCTTCCCTTTCTTCTGCATGTTGGAGAGACTGTGGGAAATTGGGGACGCTTTCGCACATTTTTTGGGGTTGCTCTAAGTTGGTGAATTTCTGGTTGAACATAAAGCAACTTATTATAAAGATGACAAATTTTAAAATCTCACTAACTCCGCACTTTGCTCTTCTATCCATTGGATTTATTGACCTCCCTAAACAACATAGATTTTTAATATCTCATATTTTATTAACCGCTAAGATATTAATAGCGTCAAGATGGAAGAAAATTGAACCACCTACTATACCGGATTTAATTGAACGAATCTCTCAACATAGTGTATTTGAATATAACCATGCCATCAGAAACAATATTTTTGGGAAATTCTTAACTAGGTGGGAAGACTGGTTAGCAATATACAGTTAGGGACAGAAATATTTGGACAGTGACACAAGTTTTGTTATTTTAGCTGTTTACAAAAACATGTTCAGAAAGACAATTATATATATAATATGGGCTGAAAGTGCACACTCCCAGCTGCAATATGAGAGTTTCCACATCCAAATCGGAGAAAGGGTTTAGGAATCATAGCTCTGTAATGCATAGCCTCCTCTTTTTCAAGGGACCAAAAGTAATTGGACAATGGACTCTAAGGGCTGCAATTAACTCTGAAAGCGTCTCCTTCGTTAACCTGTAATCAATGAAGTAGTTAAAAGGTCAGGGGTGGATTCCAGGTGTGTGGTTTTGCATTTGGAAGCTGTTGCTGTGACCAGACAACATGCGGTCAAAGGAACTCTCAATTGAGGTGAAGCAGAACATCCTGAGGCTGAAAAAAAAAGAAAAAATCCATCAGAGAGATAGCAGACATGCTTGGAGTAGCAAAATCAACAGTTGGGTACATTCTGAGAAAAAAGGAATTGACTGGTGAGCTTGGGAACTCTAAAAGGCCTGGGTGTCCACGGATGACAACAGTGGTGGATGATCGGCGCATACTTTATTTGGTGAAGAAGAACCCGTTCACAACATCAACTGAAGTCCAGAACACTCTCAGTGAAGTAGGTGTATCTGTCTCTAAGTCAACAGTAAAGAGAAGACTCAATGACAGTAAATACAAAGGGTTCACATCTAGATGCAAACCATTCATCAATTCCAAAAATAGACAGGCCAGAGTTAAATTTGCTGAAAAACACCTCAAGAAGCTAGCTCAGTTCTGGAAAAATATTCTATGGACAGATGAGACAAAGATCAACCTGTACCAGAATGATGGGAAGAAAAAAGTTTGGAGAAGAAAGGGAACGGCACATGATCCAAGGCACACCACATCCTCTGTAAAACATGGTGGAGGCAACGTGATGGCATGGGCATGCATGGCTTTCAATGGCACTGGGTCACTTGTGTTTATTGATGACATAACAGCAGACAAGAGTAGCCGGATGAATTCTGAAGTGTACCGGGATATACTTTTCTGGTCATCATAATGGGAGACCCAGACAATGGGGTTTAGGGCACTGCCCTCCGGAGGTCACACTAGGTACTACAAGTTTGTAGACACCGCCTCCTCCGCTTATAAACCCCTACCGCAGGGAACATCCTCAGTTTTAAACTTAGTGTGCTCGGAGGATCACGCTTTGCTTGCACTTCACTGCACTCTCACTACTTACGTGATGGCGTCTGAAGACAAGGTAATATGGTCCTAGTCGGGACCTGCGACAGCCTCCCCGCTCACCCTTTGTGGCACACGCTGGTGGAGGTACCGGAGGGCCTAGTGCCTGGACACTCTGTGTTCTCCCGGTACGCTGTTGCGCTCCTTTCCATCCCTCTCTGGGGGGCTCTGGAGAGTGGGAGATGGGAGCCTTGCACAGCTCCGCTCCGTCCGAGGCCTCCCTAAATGGTGCTTACAGACCGGACTGGAGCCAGCCCAGTCCGAGGCCTCCCTAAATGGTGCTTACACTCCGGACTGGGCTGAACCCCCGTCCGAGGCCTCCCTAAATGGTGCTTACAGACCGGACCGGCACTGAGGCACTCTGTGTCTCCTGTGTGCCTGGGGGTAGTGTCTGGCACTTTATGTGTCCTGGCACTCAGACCGCGCGTTACCCTCGGGTCCGCGGATCTGGCGGTGTACCCTGTGCTGGGGTCACCCTGGCTGACCGCCCTGTGTGTCACAGGGGCTGAGGCCGTAGACTGTGCATGTTTGTATGTGATGACAGTCTGGGTATGTGTGCATGATGATTTCGCACTGTTTTCCCGCGCTGCGGGCTCCAGCACCTCCATTACAGAGGCTGCTTGGAGGAGGAGAGGCAGCCCTTACGGTGACGTCACCGGGGGGCGTGTGCGTGTGCTTCCCGCGTGTTCCCGGCGCCGCCCACGTCTGTGCTGGCGGCGGCCATCTTCTCTCTCACTTCCCGGCTGGGATCTACGGCAGCACGTGTCTGCACTTCAGAGGGAGACCGGAACTCGCGGAGGTCACACACACACACCGCTTCCTCCCACCGCGTTACTGCGGTCGGTAAGCCACCGGGATTCCCGGTTTGTTTTGTCTATTGGCCTTGGCCTCAACCCCTACTGTGGATATGTCCTCAGTTAAGAAGCATGCTGCTAAGGCGGCGGATAACACCATTACCTGTGCTACCTGCAAGGGAACTTTGGTGGAGGGGTCCTGCAATAACTGCGGACGCCCAGAAGCCCGGGCTGGCTCAGCTGAGGCAGCAGCAGCTCCGGTGCTATACCCTGAGATTCAGGTAATCCAAGGGCCATGGGAAACGCAGAATAGGATCAATGAATCCCTGCTGTCCCAGATGTCCTCCATGTCGCAGTCACTGGAGGCACTGCATAGGAGACTGGAAAACCCAGCTACTCCTTCCAGTTACCCCCGGGTGTCTCCCTCTTCTGCTGTGAGACCCCCTAAGCGGGCTCGTCGTGAGGATTCACCCGAGCTCCAGGCTCTCTCTGAGGAGGAGCGTTCCTCTGATGGTGAGGAAGATGATGGGGGTTCAAACTTCGGGTCTGTGTCTGTGTCTGAATCTCCAGACGGGGTGGAGGATCTGGTGTCCTCCATCAATGAGACCTTGCGTCTCGTGACTCCCCCTGAAGAGGTTGTCGTGCACCCGAAGGAGGTCTATCAATGGCTGCGGCCAGAGGCTAGACCAAGTGGATCCTTCATGGACCACACTAATTTTGGAAGGGTGGTTAGAGCACCCAGGTTACATCCTGGGCGGCGCTATGTCCGCAAACCTAAGGACAATCGCTTCCCCTTCCCCCAGGAGGTGCTTCAGGAATGGTCGCAGTCTCCAAAGGTGGACGCTTCCATGACTAGAATTGCTGCACGCTCCCTTTTCTCTGCCTCTGATAGCTCCTCGCTGAAGGATGCTACTGATAGACAGGTCGAGCAACTCGCCAAGTCTTCCTATGAGGCTGTGGGGTCTTCATTTGCCCCTAATTTTGCCACGGTCTGGACCTTACAAGCGATTACTACCTGCTTGGATGGTATCACTGACCTGGCAAGGTCCAGTCCGGAGGTCCTGGCACTCACTGAGAGAGCAAGGGCCTATGCGGACTACGCCAGGACGGCGTCTCTGGAAACTGCCACTCGCTCAGCTGTGGCTTCGGCCAATGCGATAGCGATCCGCAGGTTGTTGTGGCTGCGTCTTTGGGACTCAGATGCCACATCTAAGAAGATTCTGCAGAATCTTCCGTTCTCTGGTGACAGACTCTTTGGCACAGAGCTGGACAAGCTGATCAAGGATTCTGCTGAGTCTAAGATACCGCAGAATAAGCCTAAGCCACGGTATACCGTTAAGAGGAACCCAAAGCAGTGGTCCTTTCGGTCCGGCTCACAGTCATCAGCACCGTCCGCTCGCACGGACCGAGGGGGCAAGCCCGCTTCTCAGTGGCGCTCCAAGAGTCGTCCAAAGAAGCCGGCGGGGGCGGCAACTACCACCCCCAAACCCGCCTCTACATGACTCACTCTTTCATCCTGCCTCCCCACAGGTGGGGGGCCGCTTGTCTCGCTTTCAGGACAAGTGGCTACTTCACGTTCAAGATCAGTGGGTTCGAGACGTAGTCTCGCGAGGTTACAGGATAGAGCTGACGTCAAAACCATTATCCCGATTCCATCGGTCTGTTCCATCCCCAGTAAAGACTCAGGCTTTTCTCCGGGTGTTGGAGGGACTCCGCAGAGACGGAGTAGTGGTCCCAGTGCCCACGGCAGAGAGGTTCAGGGGTTTTTACTCCAACCTCTTTATTGTCCCAAAGAAGGACGGCTCCTTTCGACCGGTCCTAGACCTAAAATTGTTCAACCGTCACGTGTTGGTGCGGAAGTTCCGCATGGAATCCCTACGTTCCGTTATCGCGGCTCTGTCGCAGGGGGACTTCCTAGCGTCCATCGATATCAGGGACGCTTACCTTCACGTGCCCATTGCACCGGCTCATCAACGCTGGTTACGATTCGCAGTGGGGGACGAACATCTCCAATTTGTGGCCCTACCCTTCGGGTTGGCCTCTGCACCAAGGGTGTTCACGAAGGTGATGGCATCTATGATGGCTCTCCTGCATGTGCAGGGTCACGCCGTCATACCCTATCTGGACGACCTAATGGTCAGGGCGCCATCGGAAGACCTTTGTCGGGTGAGCCTGGAAGCGACCATGAGGTCTCTGGAACAGTTCGGGTGGCTTCTCAATACTCAGAAGTCGACCCTGGTTCCGACCCAGTCATTGACATATCTGGGCATGGATTTCCACACGGACTCAGCCCTGGTGTCTCTACCTCAGGCCAAGCAGCTGGCGATCCACTCAGGAGTACAGCACGTTCTCCTGTCACCTCACTCATCCCTTCGGGAATTGATGAGACTGGTGGGACGCATGGTAGCGGCAATAGAGGCGGTGCCATTTGCACAGTTTCGTCTCCGTCCTCTCCAGCTGGAGATTCTTCGCCGGTGGGACAAGAGAGCGATCTCTCTGAATCGGTTGGTGGCACTATCGCAACCGACCAGGGACTCCCTGCAGTGGTGGCTACAGCCACGTCACTTGTCACGGGGAAGATCCTTCCTCAAACCTTCTTGGTTAGTGGTGACCACCGACGCCAGTCTGAAGGGCTGGGGCGCGGTGTTCTTACACCACAGGGCTCAAGGCCTCTGGACTCAGGCGGAGTCGACGTTGCAGATCAACGTCCTGGAGATCAAGGCGGTCTATCTGGCGCTCCTGGCGTTTCAGAAATTCCTGGCAGGACGACCCATTCGGGTACAGTCCGACAATGCGACGGCCGTCGCCTACATAAATCATCAGGGAGGGACCAGAAGCGCTCAGGCCCTCGCCGAAGTCCATCGCATCCTATCGTGGGTGGAGGAACACGACTGCTTGATCTCCGCAGTTCACATCCCAGGGGTCGAGAACTGGGAGGCCGACTACCTGAGCCGGCAGGGGATGGACGCCGGAGAGTGGTCCCTGCATCCAGACGTCTTCCGGGACATCTGCAGCAGATGGGGCACTCCGGACGTGGATCTGATGGCCTCAAGGCTGAATCATCAGGTGCCCCAGTACGTGGCGAGATCGTGGGATCCTCAGTCCCTGGGGGCGGATGCTCTGATACTGAGTTGGTCCAGCTTCCAACTGCCGTATGTGTTCCCTCCTCTGGCTCTGATTCCCAGGGTCCTGTGGAAGATCAGGTCGGAGTGCAGGATAGCCATTCTAGTGGCTCCAGATTGGCCCAGGAGGTCCTGGTATCCGGACCTGTGGCAACTGTCAGGCGGACACAGGTGGGCTCTTCCAGAACGCGCAGATTTACTCGCACAAGGCCCATTCTTCCACCTCAATTCCAGGGCCCTCAGATTGACTGCATGGCTCTTGAGGCCTGGCTCCTGACATCTAGGGGTTTCTCCCCTACAGTGGTGGCCACTATGAATCGGGCTAGGAAGCCTGTTTCCAGGAAGATGTACCACCGGACGTGGAAGATCTTTTTTACCTGGTGTGCCTCTGGTGGACGGTCTCCTTGGCCCTTGTCCATCCCGACGTTGTTGGCTTTCTTACAGTCAGGTTTGGAGTTGGGATTATCCCTTGGCTCTTTGAAATGTCAAGTATCAGCACTTTCGGTGCTGTTTGACAGGCGATTGGCGCTCCTCCCGAAGGTGCGTCAATTTCTGCAGGGGGTGTCGCGGATGGTTCCGCCCTACAAGAGACCTCTGGACCCTTGGGACCTTAACATGGTCCTGGCGGCATTACAGAAACCGCCGTTTGAGCCGTTGAGAGATGTTTCTCTATCTCGTCTGTCCCAGAAAGTGGCCTTTCTGGTGGCGATTACGTCTCTAAGGAGGGTCTCAGAATTGGCTGCACTATCGTGCAAGTCACACTTTCTGGTGGTTCACCAAGACAAGGTGGTGTTGCGCCCACGGCCAGAATTCTTGCCGAAGGTGGTTTCAACTTTTCACCTGAACCAGGAGATTGTTCTCCCATCATTTTGCCCCGCTCCCGTTCATCAGGTGGAGCGCGACCTCCATACTCTGGATCTCGTGAGAGCTGTACGCATTTATGTGTCCAGGACCGCCTCCTTCAGGAGTTCGGATTCCTTATTTGTTCTTACGACAGGTCGCTGTAAGGGGTCCGCGGCTTCGAAGTCAACCTTGGCCAGATGGATTAAGGCTTCCATTCAAGAGGCTTACCGGTCCTCTGGTTTGCCTCTCCCGGTGGGATTGAAGGCTCACTCTACCAGGGCTGTAGGTGCCTCTTGGGCCTTGCGACATCGAGCGTCTGCTCTACAGGTGTGTCAGGCGGCCACTTGGTCCAGCCTGCACACTTTCTCTAAGCACTATATGGTGCATGCCCATGCCTCTGCGGATGCAAGTCTGGGCAGGCGGGTTCTCCAGGCGGCGGTTGCCCACCTTTGAAGGGAACCATGTGTTATCCGTCTTGTTGAGGAACTCTTCCCGCCCTGGGGTATTGCTTTAGGACATCCCCATTGTCTGGGTCTCCCATTATGATGACCAGAAAAAAGAGAATTTTGTTTACGTACCGTAAATTCTTTTTTCTTTAATCATCAATGGGAGACCCAGCACCCACCCAGTTGTTCCTTTGCATGTTTTGCATTTGTTCTGCTCTCTGTTGAGACAGTGTTTGCCGGGTTGTTGAACCGTCTGTGCACGGCATTCTTCCCGATGTTTCGGGTGTGGTTTATTTTCTCCTCGCAGCTTATGGACCAAACTGAGGATGTTCCCTGCGGTAGGGGTTTATAAGCGGAGGAGGCGGTGTCTACAAACTTGTAGTACCTAGTGTGACCTCCGGAGGGCAGTGCCCTAAACCCCATTGTCTGGGTCTCCCATTGATGATTAAAGAAAAAAGAATTTACGGTACGTAAACAAAATTCTCTTTTTCAGCCCAGATTCAGCCAAATGCTGCAAAGTTGATTGGACGGCGCTTCATAGTACAGATGGACAATGACCCCAAGCATACAGCCAAAGCTACCCAGGAGTTCATGACTGCAAAAAAGTGGAACATTCTGCAATGGCCAAGTCAATCACCAGATCTTATCCCAATTGAGCATGCATTTCACTTGCTCAAATCCAGACTTAAGACAGAAAGACCCACAAACAAGCAAGACCTGAAGGCTGCGGCTGTAAAGGCCTGGCAAAGCATTAAGGAGGAAACCCAGCGTTTGGTGATGTCCATGGGTTCCAGACTTAAGGCAGTGATTGCCTCCAAAGGATTTGCAACAAAATATTATAAATTTAATACAATAAAAATATTTTGTTTGGGTTATGTTTATTTGTCCAATTACTTTTGACCTCCTAAAATGTGGAGTGTTTGTAAAGAAATGTGTACAATTCCTACATTTTCTATCAGATATTTTTGTTCAACCCTTCAAATTAAACGTTATAATATGCACTTGAATTCTGTTGTAGAGGTTTCATTTCAAATCCAATGTGGTGGCATGCAGAGCCCAACTCGCTAAAATTGTGTCACTGTCCAAATATTTCTGGCCCTAACTGTATTCCCCTAACTTACTAGTCAAGGTCTAATGACGTTGTTAGTTTATGCCTTTAACTGTCTACTTTTCACTACATATCATATTATTATTTTTATTAGAAAGGGAAGGAGGGAAAAGGGTAAGGGAATGAGAGAGAGGAAGGGAAAGGGAAGAGATTGAGGAGGAAAGTAAGAGAAAAAGAAATCTTAAGATGGCTCAGTTGTATATATGACAGTACTATTTTAATAAAAATCTTTTGAATTAAAGTGTTTAAAACAATACATGTAATTGTATCTTAGGTAGCATTGCATTACGTATTTTAGTTGTATTCTTTTTTCTCTTTTTAATGAATCAAACATTTTATTTGGTATATTGTCTGTTTGCTTCTGATACTGAACAAGTTGATAATAGAGTTATCAACACTAAGAACCCCTGAATTCTTTTTGTTTTTTGTATGTTAATATTATAATGTATGTTTTTCTCCCTTTATTATGTACGAGATGGTGGCCCGATTCTAACGCATCGGGTATTCTAGAATATATATGTAGTTGACATACTGTGACTGACAGAACTTGTTCAGTCAACGTGAGTGAACTACAATATATATATATATATATATATATATATATATATATATATAGCAGCGCTATGGTACATGGTGGTACATTACAGCATGTATAGCAGCAGTATAGTATATGGCGGTACATTACAGTACATGTATAGCAGTGCTATGGTATATGGCGGTACATTACAGTACATGTATAGCAGCACTATGATATATGGCAATACTCCGCTCCCTGCGGCCCCCCGCTCCTCCACAGTAAAAGTAAAAAAATCCTCAGTGAGGATATTCACCTGTCCGGTGGCTCACTCCAGCTCCGTCTTCTAGGTCGTACAGGCCTTTAGGACCTGTCGTGGCCTGGGAAACTGATCAGGTGATTGGTCACATGACCGCTAACTGCCGGGGGGGCAGGATGGAGCAGGGGGTGCAGGATGGTGTGGGGGGGCAGGATAGAGCTGGTGGGGGCAGGATGGAGCCAGCGGGGGCAGGATGGTGGCGGGGGGCAGGATGGAGCCGGCAGGGGCAGGATGGTGGCGGGGGGGCAGGATGGAGCCGGCGTGGGCAGGATGGAGCTGGCGGGGGCAGAATGGTGTTGGGGGGGAGGACAAGATGATGGCGAGCGGGGCAGGATGGAGCCAGTGGGGCAGGATGGAGCCGGCGGACAGGATGGAGCTGGCAGGGGAGGAATGGAGCAAGCGGGGCAGGATGGTGGTGGGGGGTCAGGATGGTGGCGGGGGGTCAGGATGGAGCCGGTGAGGCAAGATGGTGGCGGAGGCAGGATGGTGGCGAGTGGGGCAGGATGGAGCCGGTGGGGCAGGATGTAGCAAGCTAGGCAGGATGGAGCCGGCGGGGGGGGGCAGGATGGTCGCGGGGGGGCAGGATGGAGCAAGCAAGGCAAGATGGAGCCGGCGGGGCAGGATGGAGCTGGCGGGGCAGGATGGTGGTGGGTGGGGGGGAAAAGGATGAGGGGGCAGGATGGAGTGCACGGGGCAGGATGGAGCGATGGTGGTGGTTGGGGGGCAGAATGGGGGGGGGCAGGATATGGGGGCATGATGGTGGCGAGTGGGGCAGGATGGAGCGAGTGGGGCAGAATGGAGCTGGCGGGGCAGGATAGAACCGGCGGGGCAGGATGAAGCAAGCTGGGCAGGATGACGCCGGCGGGGGCTGGATGGAGCCGGCAGGGGGGGCAGGATGGAGCCAGCAGGGGAGCAGGATGGAGCCGGCGGGGGAGCAGGATAGAGTCGGCAGGGGAGCAGGATGGAGCCGGTGGGGCAGGATGGAGCCGGCAGGGGCAGGATGGAGCCGGCGGGGGAGCAGGATGGTGGCGGAGGAGCAGGATGGTGGCAAGCAAGGCAAGATGGAGACGGCGGGGCAGGATGGAGTCGGCAAGGCAGGATGGTGGCGGGTGGGGGGCAGAATGGGGGGGCAGGATATGGGGGCAGGATGGTGGCGAGCGGGGCAGGATTGGGCGAGCGGGGCAGGATGAAGGCGGCGGGGGAGCAGGATGGTGGCGGGGTAGCAGGATGGTTGCGGGGGAGTAGGATGGTGGCGAGCGGGGCAGGATGGAGCTGGTGGGGCAGGATGCAGCCGGCAGGGCAAGATGAAGCAAGCTGGGCGGGATGGAGTCGGCGGGGCAGGATGAAGCGAGCGGGGCAGCATGGAGCTGGCAGGGGCAGGATGGAGTCAGTGGGGGCAGGATGGAGCCGGCAGGGGAGCAGGATGGAGTCAGCGGGGGAGCAGGATGGTGGCAGAGGGGGCAGGATGGTGGCGAGCAGGGCAGGATGGAGCCAGCGGGGACAGGATGGAGCTGGCAGGGGGGGCAGGATGGAGCAAGCGGGGCAGGATGGAGCGAATGGGGCAGGATGGTGGTGTCGCAGGATGGTGTCGGGGGGGCAGGTTGGAGCCGGCGGGGCAGGATGGAGTCGGGGGGTAGGATGGTGACGGGGGAGGGAGTGCAGGATGGTGTCGGGGGGGGGGGGCAGGATGGAGCCGGCAGAGGCAGGATGGAGCCGGCGGGGCAAGATGGTGGCGGGGGGGGCAGGATGGTGATGGGGGAGCAGGATTGAGTCGGCGGGGGGCAGGATGGTGGCGGGGGGAGGATGGTGGCTGGGGGGCAGGATGGTGGCGAGCAGGGCAGGATGGAGCCGGCAGGGGCAGGATGGAGCCTTGCGGACTGGATGAAGCTGGCAAGGGGGAGGGGGGCAGGATGGAGTAAGTGGGGCAGGATGGTGGCGGGGGTCAGGATGGTGGCAGTGGGCAGGATGGAGCCGGTGAGGCAGGATGGTGGTGTGGCAGAATGTAGCAAGCTAGGCAGGATGAAGCTGGCGGCAGGGCAGGATGGTGGCCGGGGACAGGATGGCGGGGGGGGGTAGGATGGTGGCGAGCAGGGCAGGATGGTGGCGGGGGACAGGATGGAGTGAGCGGGGCAGGATGGAGCCGGCAGGGCAGGATGGTGGCTGGGGGGGGCAGGATGGGGGGGCTGAATGGGGGCGAGCGGTGCAGGATGGAGCGAGCGGCGCAGGATGGAACGAGCGGGGCAGGGTGGAACGAGCAGGGCAGGATGAAGGCGGCGAGGCAGGACAGAGCTAGCGGGGGAGCAGGATGGTGGGGGAGCAGGATGGTTGCGGGGGAGTAGGATGGTGGCGAGCGGGGCAGGATGAAGCAAGCTGGGCAGAATGGAGTCGGCGGGGCAGGATGAAGCAAGCGGGGCAGGATGGAGCTGGCAGGGGCAGGATGGAGTCAGTGGGGGCAGGATGGAGCTGGCGGGGAGCAGGATGGTGGCAGGGGGGCAGGATGGTGGCGAGCAGGGCAGGATGGAGCCAGCGGGGACAGGATGGAGCTGGCAGGGGGGCAGGATGGAGCAAGCGGGCAGGATGGTGGTGTCGCAGGATGGTGTCGGGGAAAAGGATGGAGCCGGCGGGGCAGGATGGAGTCGGGGGGTAGGATGGTGACGGGGGAGGGGGTGCAGGATGGTGTCGGGAGGGGCAAGATGGAGCCGGCGGGGGCAGGATGGAGCCGGCGGGGCAGGATGGTGGCGGGGGGGGTAGGAAGGTGGTGGGGGAGCAGAATGGAGTCGGCGGGGGCAGGATGGTGGTGGGGGGCAGGATGGTGGCGGGGGGGCAGGATGGAGCCGGTGAGGCAGGATGGTGGTGTGGCAGAATGTAGCAAGCTAGGCAGGATGAAGCCAGCGGCAGGGCAGGATGGTGACCGGGGACAGGATGGCGGGAAGGGGGTAGGATGGTGGCGAGCGGGGCAGGATGGAGCCGACGGGGCAGGATGTAGCAAGCTAGGCAGGATGAAGCCGGCGGCAGGGCAGGATGGTGGCGGGGGACAGGATAGAGTGAGCGGGGCAGGATGGAGCCGGCAGGGCAGGATGGTGGCTGGGGGGCAGGATGGGGGGGCTGAATGGGGGCAAGCGGGGCTGGATGGAGCGAGCAGCGCAGGATGGAGCGAGCGGGGCAGGATGGAGCGAGCAGGGCAGGATGAAGGCGGTGGGGCAGGACAGAGCCAGCGGGGGAGCAGAATGGTTGCGGGGGAGTAGGATGGTGGTGAGCGGGGCAGGATGAAGCAAGCTGGGCAGAATGGAGTCGGCAGGGCAGGATGAAGCAAACTGGGCAGGATGGAGCTGGCCGGGGTAGGATAGAGCCAGCGGGGGCAGGATGGAGCCAGCGGGGGAGCAGGATGGAGACGGCGGGGGAGCAGGATGGTGGTGAGCGGGGCAGGATGGAGCCAGAGGGGGCAGGATGGAGGTGGCGTGGGCAGGATGGAGGCGGCGAGGGCAGGATGGTGGCGGGGGTCCCCCTTTGCTTCTGTGCCCCCCTGTGCCTTTCCTCTCCCCCTGTGTCCCCCTGTGCCTTTCCCCTCCCACTGTCTGTGTCCCCCTGTGCCTCTCCTATCCCCCTGTGCCTTTCCTCTCCCCCTGTTTGTGTCCCCCTGTGCCTTTCCCCTCCCACTGTCTGTGTCCCCCTGTGCCTCTCCTATCCCCCTGTGCCTTTCCTCTCCCCCTGTTTGTGTCCCCTGTGCCTCTCCTCTCTTGTTGTCTGTGTTCCCCTGTGCCCTGTGTCCTGTCCCCCTATGGCTGTGTCCCCCATGCCTCTGTGTCCCCTCTGCCTGTCCCCTTGTGTCAGCCTCGCCCCCCTCCCCCTCCGTTGTCACCCCTGCCTGGCGCAATTTCAGCTGAAGACTCCATGAATAGACTGCCTAGAGCGGGTCATGTGAGAGAGCGGGCTCATGTGACGTCACACAGGCTGTCACATGACCCGCTCCAGGAAGTGTCTATTCGTGGAGTCTTCAGCCCAGGCAGGCAGTGGTGAGAACAGAGGGAGCTGGGGGCCGGAAGCCGGGAGCCGGGGGCTTGTTCCGCTGGCGCTAGTACCGATGGCGGGAGTGGGGCTTTGGAAGCCCCACTCCCAGCAACGGGCGGCCATATCGGAACACCCAGAGTGGTGTAAATGCTACTTCAGCCAGGATGTGACGTACCATACCTTAGGGTTTTATTATAATAGATGCTCCCGTGTCTTGTTGAAAATTTCAATACATACTATTTTGATCCAAGGACCGAACCCTGAGGAAGAGGAGAAGAAATGGAACCCTCAAATGATACACTGAAAGAACGGTCTCAGAGATAGGAAGAGAACCAGGGGGGAGTGGTGGCCTTTATGCCAATAGAGTGCAGCATAGCAAGTAAAAGATGGTAATCAACAGTGTCAAAGGCTACAGAGAGGTCAAAAAGATTAAAGGACACATTTAGATCAGACAGAGATAGTTAAAGGTGTAATAGGAAGCTGCAGGGACAGGTAGTGATAAGTTTGGAGGCATAAACTAGGTGACAGGTTCTCTTTCATCTGCAGTTACAGGGTTAATCTGCAGGATAATAGCATTCTGAAGGTGCTTGGCAACAATACTGAAGGTGCAGCACCAGGAAGAAAATGAACTTCATTTCTCTCAGGAGACACCAGCTTTCAAATCCAGAATGCTTTGCAGATCCAGCTATATATCAGTGCCGAAGCGTGGGGTGACTGTAATTGCTTCGGGAACGCCTGCATTACTGAAAGCCAGTGGGTCCCAAGAGAAATACATTTCACATACTCCTGGGTGAATAACTGTCATGACAGCAGCCTGGACCTACCTAACTTTATAAACCTGTAGATTACCATAAATATACAGCTTGAGGGTTTGCTCCCCCTTGTGTAAATAAAAAAAAAAAAAAATGGTCCTGTTCTCTCCCAGAAAGGTTGGACAAATGAAATGCGTTTGGTATTCCATATATTATGATATTTTAATGAATGTGCAATTTTTTTCTCGCCTAACATATAACTAGTGTATGTCAACTGTATGTGTTTTTTTCTCAGCAACTATTATTCTATACTCAATTACAAGACCATTTACAGTGTTCTATGCAACAGAATAGTAATGTATTGGTAAAAAACATATGGCATACGAATGGTCCGTGTTCTGTCTGTTTTTTTTTTTGTTGGCACCCATAGACTTTTACGGGCAACTTTCATCTGATATAAGTGACCATACACAGCATGCTATGTTTTTTTTTCAGGAAAATTTGCAGACCAGCACTGACTCATTGAATAACATAGGGCCATGTGAAATGTGATTTTTTTTTTTTTTTTTCAACGCATTGCATTTGTCTATTTTATGCACAATTGGAGGCGAGACCTAATAGCATTATCAGACCTGGCAGGTTCCCTTTAAATATGCAAAAGACCCCATCAAGAGCATGAAATGAATTTAAATGTTTTCTTTAGCTTTTAAAATAATTTCAGAAAAATGAAAACTGTGAGGTAATTTAGTAGTAATACAAAAGAGGAAATGGTGAATTAGTGATAAGATTTTAAAATATTTAATGTGTTTCATAGCAGAGCAACTGGAGGAAGCAAATGTGATATCAAAGAGTGTTACCTCAAACTCCTGCTCGGTTTCCACTGCTTTCTGTCCCCTGACAACATCAACATCGGTGGATATTTATACCATACATCCTCCATACATGAAGTCTCACTATTCTCGTAGTGTATTGGAGACTCAGCCATTGATCCGGAACTCAGGTTGCAGTAACTGCTTCTCTGTCTGTGGAGCTTCAGCAGAGTCCAACCAAAGTGTGGTACAGCCAATTCCGGCACAGACTCATTCCTGTGCATCAGAGAAGCAGCATTGGTCTCATGCACCAGTTGAATGTACAGAGTTGGATTTAGAGAATTTCTCAGAAGATGACAGTGATGCTGAGTCAAGATTAAGCAAGAGCCACCAAACTTGTTCCTGCACCACATTGGCTGCATTGAGCACAAATACCCAGGCAGGATAAGGTAAGATACCTTGTCAACATTAGGTTATTTTGATCTCATCTAAGTCACAGCTATATTACAAAATACAGTTCTTGCATCTAGCATTGGGAACTGATATGTGCTGTGTTTTTAAAGAGGATTCCAGTTCAGAAGAAACTTCTGTCTCTGGACTGCAATTTGGTTTAAAAAAACAAACCACACTTTACTCACCCTACCCAGTCTAGAGCTGAGACTTCCCTGCTGCTCCTTGTGTCTATTATCATCTATAGTGCTGGCATCACATCAATAGCGCTGCAGTTCATAACTGAGCTTAAAGGCTTCTGCCTAACTTTACAGTATGTGTGACTGAACTCACTAATTGACTGCAGCACTGTCAATGTGACATCAGTGTTGTGCAACAACTGACACCTGGAATAGCAGTGGAGACTTAGTATTTGACCCATGAAAATGAAAAAGGACAGCACCTCACAGCTTTGTGACTATATGGCTAGGGTCACACTTGAGGCTGACAGACCTGCTAAAATATTTGAAAATCAGCCACAGCGCTACTGCCTGTGCAATGCAGCCCCATAGCAACCTGGTGTTTACCTTAGCAGTGGTTACACACAAAGTTGCAGAACATGCACTTTAGCTGAGCGCACAGGAAAACGCTGCAGACAGTGTTTCCTGTGCGATGTGACAAAAACGAATGTCCCGCAGTTTTGTGTGTGGACGCTGCTAAGGTAATCAGCGGGTTTCTACAGGGCAGCATTGCACTGGCATTGCACTGGTTAACGCCATGCGCTGTGGCTGAATTTCAAAGTTTTTAGCGCCTGCATCAGCCTTAAGTGTGACCCTAGCCTATCAAATCTTCATTTTATTCTGCCTCCCGTGCAATGTTTCGATCCCTGAGGATCTTTCGCAGATTACACATTGTCAGAAACCCATCTTAAATAGCACAAAACCGACCTCCTCATTATGCATAACCAATCAAAATTCAACACTAACAATAATATATATATACTAGCTGTGAGCCCGATGCAAATGCATCGGGATTCTAGAACGTGCATAAATTTGCTTATAATAGTTATAGCTGGTCTGAGTACTTTTTGGGGGGGTGTGAGTATTTTTTGGGGGGGTGTGAGGACTTTTTGGGGGGTGTTGAATACTTTTTGGGGGGTGTTGAATACTTTTTGGGGGTTGTTGAATACTTTTTGGGGGGTGTTCAATACTTTTTGGGGGGGTGTTCAATACTTTTTGGGGGTGTTGAATACTGTTCGGGGGGGTATTAGATTAATTTTTTTAATTTAATTAGTTAATGTAATTAATATATTAATTTTATATATTATTTTTTTGTTTTTTATTATTATGTTTTATTTTATTGTGTATTATTTATATTTTTATTTTTTTTTTTTTAGTATTTTTATTATTATTAAAGTTAAAAAACCGCACTTGCTGCACCTGCCGCAAGTCCCCCTATACTTTCTATGGGGATTACCGCAACCGCGCCGCAACCGTTACACTTGCGGCGCAGTTGCGGTAATCAGCATAGAAAGTATAGGGGTACTTGCGGCAGGTGCGGCGGCTGAGGTAGTGACTCGCAATGGCCTCGCGGCCATTGCTCGCGCTATCTCAGCGGTAAATCGCTAAGTTTGTGGCCGAGCCTCTGGTTCTATTTTCGGCCAGCGACTCGCTGAGTAAAACAGCTGAGTGTGAGTGCTGAAGATCCGATACATTCATGAGCCTAATGAGCGGCTGAACCTGTGGGGATGAGTGCTTTGCTGTGCGGAGAAAGTGAGGTGTGGTGATGTGGCCCCTGGCGGGGTGCATCACACGGGTTATCAATGCAGGTCTGTGTTCACATGGGCCTGGTTTTCCTGATTGTCCGATGTACAGGGGGTTAACAGCTGAAGGGTTTTCATGAGCTGAGTAAAAAAGCTGAGTGTGAGTGCTGAAGATCCGATACATTCATGAGCCTAATGAGCGGCTGACCCTGTGGGGATGAGTGCTTTGCTGGGCTAAACCTGAATGGTGCACAGGGGGTTAATCACATCTCAGGTCTGTGTGGGAGTGAAGATGTGCTGATTGACTCACTGGGTTGCAGCTGGGAGTGAGTAGGCTGGATAGGAACCTGCCAGATGTCTGAGTGAGGAGAGGACGATTCAGAAGTTCAGAGCACTGCCATGTGAAGAGGTGCTGGAAGTGATCCGTCCTCAGTGGGTAAGTGATGGGAGCCTACCAGCTGATGTGTGCATGGCAGCCAGTGTCCAAGGGCCAGGCGGTCACAGCTGACTTTGGGACATTGAGGGGGGGCGCAGTGTGGCCATTGAGGGGGGGGGGCGCAGTGTGGCCATTGAGGGGGGGGCGCAGTGTGGCCATTGAGGGGGGGGGGGCGCAGTGTGGCCATTGAGGGGGGGGGGGGCGCAGTGTGGCCATTGAGGGGGGGGGGGCGCAGTGTGGCCATTGAGGGGGGGGGGGCGCAGTGTGGCCATTGAGGGGGGGGGGGGCGCAGTGTGGCCATTGGGAGTAGTAGTAGTAGTAGTAGTAGTAGTAGTAGTAGTAGTAGTAACCGTAATCCCCTTAGAAGGTATAGGGAGACATGCTGTGGTAGCGACTCGCAATGGCCTCGCGGCCATTGCTCGCGCTACACAGCGACTCTCAATGGATCCCCATTGAAAGTATAGAGACACTTGCGGTTGCTGAGGTAGCGACTCACAATGGCCTCGCGGCCATTGCTCGCGCTACCTCAGCGGTAAATCGCTAACATTGCGGCCGGGCCTCTGGTTCTATTTTCGGACAGCGACTCGCAATGGCCGCTTCGCGGCCATTGCTCGCGTGTGGTGACGTCACAGCGTGACATAGCCACGGCGTTTTCGGGGGCCGACACGAAAATGCCTACGGCAATTATATAGTAGATATATATATAGATGAAAAAATGAAAGGCAGCACTTCCTTCATAAGATCCATAAGGGTTTTATTAGCCCTAGGACTGCTTGCAGTCCTAGGGCTAATAAAACTTGCAGTCCTAGGGCTAATAAAACCCTTATGGATCTTATGAAGGAAGTGCTGCCTTTCATTTTTTCATCTATCTAAATTACCAGTGGAGTGGTAGGAGGGCTTTGCACCCGATGGTGAAGTATTGTGCTGTTTCGTTTTTCGATTTTTTTTATATATATATATATATATAACACAGTGTTGGCCAAAAGTATTGACACCCCTGCAATTCTGTCAGATAATCCTTAGTTTCTTCCTGAAAATGATTGCAATCACTAATTCTTTGGTATTATTATCTTCATTTAATTTGTCTTCAATGAAAAAGCACAAGAGAGAATGAAGCAAAAAGCAACACATTGATAATTTCAAACAAAACTCCAAAAATGGGCCAGACAAAAGTATTGGCACCCTCAGCCTAATACTTGGTTGCACAACCTTTAGCCAAAATAACTGCGATCAACCACTTACGATAATCATCAATGAGTTTCTTACAATGCTCTGCTGGAATTTTAGACCATTCTTCTTTGGCAAACTTCTCCAGGTCCCTGATATTTGAAGGGTGCCTTCACCAAACTACCATTTTTAGATCTCTCCACAGGTGTTCTATGGGATTCAGGTCTGGACTCATTGCTGGCCACCTTAGAAGTCTCCAGTGCTTTCTCTCAAACCATTTTGTAGTGCTTTTTGAAGTGTGTTTTTGGTCGTTGTCCTGCTGGAAGAGGGAGACCCAGCTTTCTCACACTGGGCCCTACATTATGCTGCAAAATGTGTTGGTAGTCTTCAGACTTCATAATGCCATGCACATGGTCAAGCAGTCCAGTGCCAGAGGCAGTAAAGCAAGCCCAAAACATCAGGGAACCTCCGCCATGTTTGACTGTAGGGACCGTGTTCTTTTCTTTGAATGTCTCTTTTTTTCTCCTGTAAACTCTATGTTGATGCCTTTGCCCAAAAAGAGAGAACATTCTTCCTAAACGTTTTAGGCTTTCTCAGGTAGGTTTTGGCAAACTCCAGCCTGGCTTTTTTATGTCTTGGGGTAAGAAGTGGGGTCTTCCTGAGTCTTCTACCATACAGTCCCTTTTAATTCAGACGCCGACGGATAGTATGGGTTGACACTATATTGTACCCTCGGACTGCAGGGCTTGTTTGGATGTTAGTCAAGGTTCTTTATCCACCATCCGCACAATCTTGTGTTGAAATCTTATGTCAATTTTTCTTTTCCGTCCACATATAGGGAGATTAGCCACAGTGCCATGGGCTTTAAACTTCTTGATGACACTGCGCACGGTAGACATACATTCAGGTCTTTGGAGATGGACTTGAGATTGCTCATGCTTCCTGACAATTTGGTTTCTCAAGTCCTCAGACAGTTCTTTGAGCATGGAGAAAAGAAAGAAGACCAATGTAGTACACACAAGGACACGGGACAGAGGTTGAGTCAACTTTAATCCATGTCAACTGGCTGCAAGCGTGATTTAGTTATTGCCAACACCTGTTAGGTGCCACAGGTAAGATACAGGTGCTGTTAATTACACAAATTAGAGAAGCATCACATGATTTTTCTAACAGTGCCAATACTTTTGTCCACCCCCTTTTTTATGTTTGGTGTGGAATTAGATCCAATTTGGCTTTAGGTTAATTCTTTTTGTGTTTTTTTTCATTGAAGACAAATTAAATGAAGATAATAATACCAAAGAATTTGTGATTGCAATCATTTTCAGGAAGAAACTAAGTATTATCTGACAGAATTGCAGGGGTGTCAATACTTTTGGCCAACACTGTATATATCACCTTTCCACACTTTTAAAATGCCGAAGGAGATTATTATTTGGACTAGTACCTTATCACTCCCTTAAAGATGTAAACCGATCCCCCATCATATCAATTCATACAGAGAACTATGCCCATAAAGTTCATAGTGTCCATAGACCAAAACAAAGGTACTGGCCAATCGCAACAAGTCATCATCAGTTACCTTGGAGCTATCAGCTCCGTTCTGTCTTCTGAGACCGCCCGCCAACATGTGATGGCTAATCCAAAACTTCCATCATCTGCACAGGCGCCGGCGCCCCCATCTGATTAGATCTCGATTGTGCTCTATTGCCCATGCATCAGCGTTTCGCTTTGGTAGGCTTCTTACATCAGTGCACAGCCATCATAAGCTCCACCCGATTGGTCCATCCTCCATTCTGCACAGTCTACGTATGCCATCAGAGTAACCTAACCCGTCCAGAAGCTGATAATGATGTAAATCAGTACTCTGGAAATACAGGTAGCAGAAAACAGAAATTTTAAGCCATACATTGAAGGCGCATATGTAGAGGAGTCATAGAACAACAGAATAATCACACATGATAAAAGAACACCATTATATAATACTTCTGGAGTTATTTAACCTGAGTCTTATGGAATATTCATAACAGAAGCCAATCCACTCCAGATTTTACTCCATATAATATATATAGAGCATTAAGAGGTGAAAGAATCCTCCCATTACCCAAACGGGTTCAACACTAACTACCCCGAATTTTATCATTATTATAAACAGAAGGGATACTCAAAGATGCTACCTCTTTTACAGCTTTATTCATTAATATTTACATACATACTTAATACTGACTAAACATTATACTGTATGTCCAACTACCACTTACAACTTCAACAAAAGATATAGACAATTACCTCTACGGACACAACGTGAGAATCTAGCGATTAGCGATCACGTGCACGCGCAATCGCTACAAATCGCTCACATCGCTGGATTCACAAGCGACTCACACGATGTGGAGCAGCGACTCGCGTTACTAGGTCACATCGTAACAGGCCGCGCGTCGCTTAGTACCCGACGTGTCCATATCATTCCTAGATTGCCGTGAGATGATCATCGTGGGGTATAACAGATATCAGACTGCATCGTTCATCGCTAGATAAACGGACTCAGATCACGATGTCACGATCAAGCGATTACATGTAAATCGCTGATTACATCAACGAAACTGCCATATCGTAGGATCAAAAGGGTCGCTTAAACGATATCGCAAGAATCTCACGTGTCGCGCTAAAGACATACCACCCAAGGCCATATTTAATATAGGGGAAAATAGAGATAAGATGTGATCAGAACTCACACATCGCATGTGTCACTTAATTCAATAACATATCTGTAGGTTAAAAGTAAAACATAGAAATAAAAAACAGGATAATCATCATAGGCACAGAAGCTGATCTATATCATTAGTCTATCTGAAAAGGTTAACAGAAAGTGCTGGGTTTCATAGATTCACCGCGCTGACCTCCAAGTAGAGGCAAACAGAGTGATAGATAAGACTGTTTAATGAGTAGTTTGCCTACCGGTTTCGTGATATCAGTTATCACTTCATCAGGGCACCAAAAACAGCAGTATTAACAGGATATATATACACACACAACAACATTATATGACTCCACCCCTCAATAGTGATGGTGCTTCCTGTGGGAACGCCCCCTTCACACATGTAGGGTAGATAACATCTATTAAAAGACATATCAATAAAAATAATTCATTAAAACACCACACCTATTAAAAAACACTCTCCAATTCACAAATTAATGAATTAAATAAAATAAAAATGCACCAAGATCCACACAGGATTCAATCCGGCACTTCCAAAATTACAAGTTCATGGGGCCAGCATTAGACACCAAGCCATTCATATTGATGGAAAACTCTGTAAGTTTATGCAGAACATACCTACTGGGGATTTAAAAAAAAAAAAAAAAAAAGTATATATATATATATATATATATATATATATATATATATATATATATATATATATATTATATATATAATTACCCTAAGGCACTTCCGTCATATTCGGCGCTACTTCCGTCGTCGTGGACGTGGCTGCCTCTCAAAGCCTAACTCGCAAAGCCTCACCCGCAATGGCTTTGCGAGTCTTTACATAATACACTCCACTGACTGTCAAAGGTTCACTTGCAATGTCTTGGACTCCTAACTCGCAAACCCTCACTCGCAATGGCTTGGCGAGTCTTTACTGAATACACTCCACTCTCTGTCAAAGCTTCACTTCAATCTCGGACAGATCATCCGGATCTGTCAGAGTCTGGTTCTCAGAGTCTGCGTCTCAGAGTCTGTCTCAGAGTCTGTCAGAGTCATAGTCTCAGAGTCTGTCCGAGTCAGAGTCTCAGAGTCATAGTCTCAGAGTCATAGTCTCAGAGTCATAGTCTCAGAGTCTGTCTCAGAGTCAAGTCTCAGAGTCAGAGTCTCAGAGTCAGAGTCTCAGAGTCAGAGTCTAGAGTCTCAGAGTCAAGTCCAAGTCTCAGAGTCAGAGTCTCAGAGTCTCAGAGTCAGAGTCTCAGAGTCTCAGAGTCAGAGTCAGAGTCTCAGAGTCAGAGTCAGGTGGGTCTAGAGTCTCAGAGTCTCAGAGTCAGGTCTCAGATAGTCTCAGAGTCAGATCTCAGAGTTCAGAGTCTCAGAGTCAGAGGTCTCAGAGTCAGCGGGTCTCAGAGTCACCCAGAGTCAGAGTCTCAGAGTCATGTAGTCAGAGTCTCAGAGTCTAGAGTCAGAGTCTCAGAGTCATAGTGTCAGAGTCTCAGAGTCATAGTGTCAGAGTCTCAGAGTCATAGTGTCAGAGTCTCAGAGTCATAGTGTCAGAGTCTCAGAGTCATAGTGTCAGGTCTCAGAGTCATAGTGTCAGAGTCTCAGGTCATAGTGTCAGAGTCTCGATCATAGCTGTCAATCTCATCATGTCTCATTCTCTCATCTTCTCATTCTCTCTCTCATCTCTCTCTCATTCTCTCTCTCTCATTCTCTCTCTCATTCTCTCTCTCTTCTCTCTCTCATTCTCTCTTCTCATTCTCTCTCTCATTCTCTCTCTCATTCTCTCTCTCATTTCTCTATTCTCTCATCTCTCATTCTCTCATTCTCTCTCTCATTTCTCTCTCTCTCTCTCTCTCATTCTCTCTCTCATTTCTCTTCTCTCTCATTCTCTCTCTCATCTCTCTCTCTCTCATTCTCTCTCTCTCTCTCCATTTCTCTCATTCTCTCTCTCTCATTCTCTCTCTCTCTCATTCTCTCTCTCTCTCATTCTTCTCTCTCTCATTCTCTCTCTCTCTGTCTCTCTCTCTCTCTCTCTCATACTCATGACAGTTGCAACATTAACCCCTTACACTTTTATACAGTCTGTAGTTGTACTGCTACTTTAACCCCTTGAACACCATTTTCGATATAATTTACAGCGCTCAGTCTGTTGTGGGAGTGCCTGTGGGACATTAACTCCTTCAATAAAATTTTTGATATCATTATAAGTTCCTACTCTGTTATAGTCCTGTTAGTCGGACATTAACTCTTTCTACACCTCCACTATATTGCTACCCTCACAGTTTTCCCTACATCGCCTACTTAATCATTTTTCTGGTGTTTAAGTCTATTATTTAAAACTCTTAAAAATATTATATACAGATTCTAGACTCCCGATTCTTTAGAATCGGGCTCACAGCTAGTGTGTAATATATATATATATATATATATATATATATATATATATATATATATATATATATATAAAAATTTATATGACCCCACCCATTCAGGCATGAAGGTAGTTCACGTAAGAATGCCCCCCTCAAACCCACAGGGTGGACATCGTCCATTAAACAACATATCAATACAAAATAATATAATATATATAACATTAACACACTACACATGAAAAAAATCACAAAATTAAAAAATGTAATAAAAATGCACAATGATCCACAGGGGATTCGATCCTGTGTTTAAAAAAGTATAAATTCATGGGGAAAGTATTAGACCACTAGGCCATTTGAATTGATAAAAATCATGTCTCAGTCATAATATGTGGGGAGAACCTACCTATTGGGAATTTTAAGTGGTGTTTATTATTATTGGAAGGGAACCTGTTTTCTATTATGATTATCTGATAGGCTTATATCTTTAAAGGATTAAAATACATGTATCATGTACCGTACCTTTTATATAAAAAAATTATTAAAATTTTAAAAAAAAAACTATTCTTTAAAAGAGACCCGGAGTGCAAACCCCAAACTCCAAACCTTATGCTTCTATTAAAAAGTCAATTATCCTCAAAACTATAGGGCTGCTCACACTTAAAATAATTTAAAACTAGTCATGAATGATATCTTCACTAGTGATGAGCGAGTACTAAAATGCTCGGGTGCTCAAAGCTCGGGCCGAGCATCCCGAGATACTCGTGTACTCGGCCCGAGCACCGAGCCCAATGTTATCCTATGGGAGACCCGAGTATTTTTACGAAATGACTGCCGGCAGCATGTAGAAACCCTAAAAATGTCACAAAAGTCTCAGAAGAGTGCTCAAATGACATGGCAACACCATGGGGAAGACCCCTGGAAGCATTTCTCACTCAAAAGTCATAGCTGTGAACAATCTTGTCCGAGTTTCACGCCAATTTTACGGAGTCACCAGAAAACCTTCCAAAATGACACCAAAATGAATATTTAGGGTGGAAATGTTAAGGGCACATACCCAATAGTGAGATACAGCTGGTGTATGTTACTTTTTGTGATTACATGAAAGATTTTACGTGAAAACATTGTGCGGAAATCCGATGACCCTGTCTTGACATAATGTGCCCATTTTGAGGAACTAGGTCTATTGTAGTATTTTCCTTTGCAAGGGCAGTCCAAAATTGGGAGGTTCACCAATGCCCCTAGATAGAGACTGCAGGAGGGCCTGTAAACCTGAAGTGGGTGTATTGTAGTATAGCCCTTTGGCAGGGCAGCCAAAATTGGGAGGCTCCACAATGACCCATGCATACAGACATGCATGAGGGCCTGTAAACCTCAATTAGGTGTATTGTAGTATAGCCCTTTGGCAGGGCAGCCAAAAATTGGGAGGCTCCACAATGACCCATGCATACAGACATGCATGAGGGCCTGTAAACCTCAATTGGGTGTATTGTAGTATAGCCCTTTGGCAGGGCAGCCAAAAATTGGGAGGCTCCACAATGACCCATGCATACAGACATGCATGAGGGCCTGTAAACCTCAATTGGGTGTATTGTAGTATAGCCCTTTGGCAGGGCAGCCAAAAATTGGGAGGCTCCACAATGACCCATGCATACAGACATGCATGAGGGCCTGTAAACCTCAATTGGGTGTATTGTAGTATAGCCCTTTGGCAGGGCAGCCAAAAATTGGGAGGCTCTGCACAGAGGAGGCTGCTCAGGAGCATTGCTCTGCATGAGGGGAGGCTGCACAGGAGCAATGCTCTGCAGAGAGGAGGAGGCTGCACAGGAGCAATGCTCTGCAGAGAGGAGGCTGCACAGGAGCAATACTCAGCAGAGAGGAGCCTGCACAGGAGCAATGCTCTGCATGAGTGGAGCCAACATGCTGGCGACGGCGGAGTGAAAATGCCGTGGCGGGGAAGACGATGACCCGCTGGTAAGTATGACAGGCAGAGTGCCTCTGTCCTCTGCTGACCACTCTGCCCGCCGCACTGCGCTGACCACTCTGCCGCCGCACTGCGCGACCATTCTGTCCACCCCACTCAGTGCTAACCACTGAGCCACCATACTCCTGCTAACCACTGAGCCACCGCGCACTACTAACCACTGAGCCACCGCGCAGTGCTAAAGTGCTAACCACTGAGCCACTGCGCAGTGCTAAAGTGCTAACCACTGAGCCACCGCGCAGTGCTAACCACTGAGCCACCGCCCAGTGCTAACCACTGAGCCACCGCGCAGTGCTAACCACTGAGCCACCGCGCAGTGCTAACCACTGAGCCACCGCGCAGTGCTAACCACTGAGCCACCGCGCAGTGCTAACCACTGAGCCACCGCGCAGTGCTAACCACTGAGCCACCGCGCAGTGCTAACCACTGAGCCACCGCGCAGTGCTAACCACTGAGCCACCGCGCAGTGCTAACCACTGAGCCACCGTATACAGTGCTAACCACTGAGCCACCGTATTCAGTGCTAACCACTGAGCCACCGTATACAGTGCTAACCACTGAGCCACCGTATACAGTGCTAACCACTGAGCCACCGTATACAGTGCTAACCACTGAGCCACCGTATACAGTGCTAAGCACTGAGCCACCGTATACAGTGCTAACCACTGAGCCACCGATACACTGCTAACCACTGAGCCACCGTATACAGTGCTAACCACTGAGCCACCGTATACAGTGCTAACCACTGAGCCACCATATACAGTGCTAACCACTGAGCCACCATATACAGTGCTAACCACTGAGCCACCTGTATACACACAATTAATTTCACCGCACTCCCCTAAATATTAGTAAATAAACTATATATGCATTCTAGACTACCCGATTCTTTAGAATCGGGCTCACAGCTAGTTCTAAAAGAATGGGCGTAAAAATTTACCACTGGGGGTATACCTGAAACAACAGCCTAACTATTGTAACGGTCATCATGGTGGCACATGAGGAGAAGCAGTCCAGCGATTAGCCAAGGAAGTGGAAGACGACGTGGTGGATGATCCAGTCGCTGACCCAACCTGGCAGAAGGATATGCACAGCGAGGACAGCAGTGCACAGGGGGAGGGAGGCGTAGCATCCCAACAGGCAGTACGAAGCAGGGTCGGGTCCGCAGGCAGAAGGCAGGCAACCGTTCCCTGGAACAACAACACGACACAAGGTGCCTGTGCAAATGTTAGGTCTTCCCGAGTCTGGCAGTTTTCTAAGTTGGCTCCAGATGACTCTAAAAAGGCCATTTGCAACACCTGCCATGCCAGCATCAGCAGGGGTACGAAAACTAGCAGCCTGACCACCACCAGCATGATTAGGCACATGTCAGCCAAGCACCCGACTTTGTGGGAAGTACAACAGTCGAGGAGCGGTGCTTGCTGATGTCACTGCTACGTCTTCGCGTGTTGTGCGTGCGAGCCAATCCCCTGTACATGCTGGCCGCGAACAAGCCTCCGGCCCTGCACCTGAAGTTGCCCACGCACAAATAACACCACCATCAAGCACGTCCTTGTCCCAGCGCAGCGTTCAATTATCCATTCAGCAAACCTTTGAACGCAGGTGCAAATACGCTGCCAACGCCCCACATGCCACAGTCCTGAATTCTCACATTTCGCGACTCATAGCGCTAGAAATGTTGCCTTTCCGGCTGGTGGAGACGGAAGCATTCCGCGACCTGATGGCGGCTGCTGTCCCACGTTACTCGGTCCCCAGCCGCCACTATTTCTCCAGATGTGCTGTCCCCGCATTGCATAACCACGTGTCCAACAGCATCACACGTGCCCTGAACAACGCTGTTTCAGCCAAAGTCCACCTAACCACAGACACGTAGACAAGTGCTTGTGGGCAAGGCCGCTACGTCTCCTTGACAAAACACTGGGTTAATATTGTGGAGGCTGGGATCCAGTCTGAGCGAGGGACGGAACACGTCCTTCCCACACCAAGGATAGCAGGCCCTACCTCTGTCAGGGTTTCACCGACACTCTACAGCTCCGGAATGTCATGCTCTTCAGCCTCCTCCTCCTGCGCATCCTCATCCACTGTACCCTCCACACCAGTCCCAAGCTGGAAACACTGCAGCACTGCCTCTGCGAAGCGGCAACAGGCTGTGCTGAAGCCAGTCTGCATAGGTGACAAACCCCACAATGCAGAAGAGGTGTGGACAGCTCTGAAACAGCAGGCAGATCACTGGCTCACACCTCTGAACCTATAGCCAGGAAAGGTCGTGTGTGACAATGGCCGGAACCTGGTGGCAGCTTTGAGGCGAGGCCAGCTGACGCTTGTTCCATGCGTGGGCCATGTGCTCAACCTGGTGGTTCAGAGGTTTCTAAAGTCATACCCAGAGCTGTCTGAACTGCTGGTAAAAGTTTGCCGTCTGTCTGCACATTTTCGCAAGTCACCTGCTGCTTCAGCCGGCCTTGCCGGCTTTCAGCGCCGTTTGCGTCTTCCAGCCCACAGACTGGTGTGTGATGTCCCCACACGTTGGAATTCAACTCTGCACATGTTGGTCAGGATATGTGAGCAGAAGAGGGCAGTTGTTGACTACCTGCATCACCTGAGCCGTCGGGAAATGGGTCAAACTCCACACATAACACCTGAGGAGTGGAGATGGATGTCCAACCTCTGTACCGTCCTCCAAAACTTTGAGGACTCCACCAAGATGGTGAGCGGCGATGACGCCATTATTAGCGTCACCATACCACTACTCTGCCTTCTAAAACGGTCTCTGCTGAAAAACAAAGAGGATGCATTGCAGGCCGAGCGCGATGACTTGGAGCAAGAAACAGTAGTGGGTGTGGGTGAAAACACACAGCCCAACCTCATCTCATCACAACGTGCAGTGGAGGACTATGACGAGGAGGAGGAGGATGAAGACATGGAGCAACTCTCTGGCCAAATTGAGGATATGACATGCACACCAGTCATACCCTCGATTCAGCGTGGCTGGCCAGAGGACAGGGCGATGAGGAGGAGGAGGAGGAGGACAGCATGTTCAGTCATCGTGTTGGTCTGGATGGCTGTTAAGAGTCTGGCGCACATGGCTGACTTTATGGGCGTGACCCTCGCGTTCAGAATATCTTGGCCGACAATCAGTACTGGTTGGCAACACTGTTAGACCCACGCTACAAGGAGAACTTTGTCTGTCATTCCTGAGGCGGAGAGGTCAGCCAAAATGCAGCAGTTCCAGAAGGCCATGGTCACGAAAGTAGGCAAATCATTCCCCTCACAAAACGCTAGCGGCATCGGTCAGGAATCGGTGGACAACCAAGGCGTACGGCCGAGAGAGGCACAAGTCCAATCCGCCAGAGGTAGGGGAACAGTCTTTACGATGTGGGACAGTTTTCTCAGCCCCTCACGTACCACAGCCCCTGAGGTGCGGGGTAGGGCCACAAGAAATGCTAAGTTTGGCCAGATGCTGAAGGAGTACCTTGCAGATCGAACAACTGTACTGCGACATTCCTCTGTGCCTTACAATTATTGGGTCTCCAAGCTGGACACGTGGCATGAATTGGCTCTCTACGCCTTGGAAGTCCTGGCCTGCCCTGCTGCTAGCATTTTGTCAGAGCGTGTTTTCAGTGCCGCAGGTGGAATCATTACTGATAAACGCACCCACCTGTCAACTGAAAATGCTGACAGGCTGACTCTGATCAAGATGAACAAGGGTTGGATTGGGCAGAATTCACCACACCACCAACAAATGACAACTGAATTTAAATTTTGTTATGAGAATTTGCCATGTACCTCCACTCACCCATGGGTACACACTTCTGGACTTCCGAGTGTCCAAGTGTGGGATCAGTAATGTCTGTGGACTGTACTCAGCCTGGTGGTAGGAAGGAGGATCAGGTTGGGAAATGTGCGATGCAGTATCACGGCTACTGACACTTGACCGTGTGGAAGACAGGGTGTTTGTGGAGGTGCCAATCTGACTTGAAGCATTATCCGCTATCCAAGTAACAACCTGTTGACACTGGTGTTGGTTCAAGAGCGGTGTACTGCAGCGGGCCCCAAGAATTTGGGACAGGACGTGTGAGCGAGTAGATGTGCCCCTTTGTTGTTGCGAAATTATTGCTTGCACACAACCTCGGCCTCTGCCTGCACCACCATCACTTCACTTCCTTGTTCCTTGCCAACGCCCTTGAGCATTTTGCTTGTATACAGCGACAACAGTCTGGTGACTGTAATGGTCACAGGAGATTAGGATTTTAGTCCCTAACCTGTATCAAGGTAGTAAGTACAACAGTCTGGTGACTGTAATGGTCACAGGAGATTAGGATTTTAGTCCCTAACTTGTATCAAGGTAGTAAGTACAACAGTCTGGTGACTGTAATGGTCACAGGAGATTAGGATTTTAGTCCCTAACGTGTATCAAGGTAGTAAGTACAACAGTCTGGTGACTGTTATGGTCACAGGAGAGAAGGATTTTAGTCCCTAACCTGTATCAAGCTAGTAAATACAACAGTCTGGTGACTGTTATGGTCACAGAAAAGCTTGGATTCCGATCTGTATCACCCTGCCTATATCCTCCTAGATTAGTCAGCAGCAGTTTGCAGCCCTGCTCCGGATCTACCTATGAGGGCCGCAAATCTGTCCCTAAGCAGCAGCAGACACTGTCCCTACACTCACTGTCTGGATGCCTGTGTGCAGAGCACAGCGCGGCCGGGTCTTATAAAGGCTCGGTCACGCTGTGCAGGCCGGCCAATCACTGCAATGCCACAACTAACAGGGCTGTGGCATTGCAGTGGTCTGCCAGCCAATCCCTGCATGTGGGCTGGCTCTCTAAAGAGCGCCAACATGCAGGGATGAGGACCACGAGCACAGCACGAGTATCGCGAGATTACTCGGTGCTCGCCGAGTAGCCCTAGTACAGTGATACTCGTGCGAGTACTGAGCAGCGCAGAGCATACTCGCTCATCACTAATCTTCACCATTAACTGTATACACTAATAGCTGTGTCAATTGGGGCCAACCTCAGGGGAGGGATAAACAAAAGCATCACCATTCCATCAGACCCCTATATATATATATATATATATATATATATATATATATATATATAATATATATATACATATACATACACATAGTAACGTGCACATAATGAAAAAATCTCAATTAGAATAATTACAAAAGTTCACTCACCTCATTCAAACCACCTGGCTGGAGGGTCTTTAGTTTAAATATGCAGTAGGTCTCCCTCTTTGCCAGCCGGTCTAATCTATTTGTGTTATTAGATGGTATATGATCTATGGGTGTGATTGTAAACTTCTACTCACCCCCATGTATTTCCGTACAATGCCTAGACAATCCATGGTGAAGCAATCCTTTTTTAATGTTATACCTATGTGCATTTAACCGTTTATGTAACGCCTGAGAAGTTCTACCCACATACTGTTTGTTGCATATACATTGGATAAGGTATGTGACATAATCATTTTGACACGTTAATCTAAATGCAATCTTTTGTTCTTTTTGATCATCATTTTGAGCATGGAAGGTGTTGACTTTATGGCCTATTATTTGGCAGCATTTACAACCCCTTTTATGACATTTAAAGGAGCCTTTCTTTCCAGATACAATTTCCACAAAACTATTTTTTGGGTGGAGAGATCTCAAGACACTAGGGGCCAATACATTTTTTATAGTTGGAGCTCTCCTAAAGGTGACCATAGGTTTAGGGGGCACCACTTTATTTAATATGGGATCATTTAGAACAATCTTCCAATGTTTTTGTAGGATGTCTCGTATATGATGGTGTTGTACTGAAAATGTGGTTATAAAGCTGACTCCATTATTAATTTCCATGTCCCTCTTGTTATTATATTCAATAAGGTCATTCTGGGTCATTCCCTTGGCAGAATGATAGGCACGTTTAACCAAAGTTGAAGGATATTTTTTCTCATTAAATCTTTCTTGCAAAATTTTGCTTTGCTCTCTATAATCGCGAGTAGAGGGGCAGTTTCTCCTAATGCGTAAATATTGATTCTTGGGAATGTTACGTAGCCATGGCTTATAATGCCCACTGTGATAGTGCACATAGCCATTGGCATCTATTTTCTTGAAAAAAATTTTTGTATTAATTTTTCCAACTTCATCAATATAGATGTTTAGATCAAGGAAATTCAAAGATCTTTCTTCTATAGTAGAAAGTAACTCGATACCCCAAGAGTTATTCAGTATAGGGTCCAAAAACTCATTAACTGTCAAGTCCCTATTATCATAAATAATAATTATGTCATCTATAAAGCGACGATACATAATTAATTTCTCTTTATGTTTGTTATTCAAAAAATGCCAAGTTTCAAAGACTGCCATAAATAAGTTTGCATACGTTGGGGCCCCCTTGACCCCATAGCAGTTCCTCTTATTTGCTGGTATCCTGAGTTTTTCCATCAACATAAATGGCTTAGTGGTTTAATGCTGGTCCCATGAACATATTTTTGGAAGTGCCAGATCGAATCCCATGTGAATCTTGGTGCATTTTTATTTTATTTAATTCATTAATTTGTGAATTGGAGAGTGTTTTTTTAATAGGTGTGGTGTTTTAATGAATTATTGTTATTGATATGTCTTTTAATAGATGTTATCTACCCTACATGTGTGATGGGGGCGTTCCCACAGGAAGCACCATCACTATTGAGGGGTGGAGCCATATAATGTTGTTGTGTGTATATATATCCTGTTAATACTGCTGTTCTTGATGCCCTGATGAAGTGATAATTGAGATCACGAAACCGTTAGGCAAACTACTCATTAAACAGAGTCTTAAACAGAGTCTTATCTATCACTCTGTTTGCCTCTACTTGGAGGTCAGTGCGGTGAATCTATGAAACCCAGCACTTTCTGTTAACCCTTTTGGATCCTTACTCTTGCTTGACACCTGCTGCAACCATAGGAGAGAGCGGAGTTAGTTGGTTGTGACTTGCGCAACCAAATCAGGTGAGTCCTTCCACAAAAGGGGGGCACTGAGGTTATTGGTACAAAAGGATATTACTCTATGTGCGCTCCATTAGTCTATGTGAGCAGACAGCCATGTTAATCATACTCTACATTTAGTCTTTTCAGATTCAAAGTGTCGAGCTCCAAAATCCACTTCAATTCTTTTTTCTTAAGCAAAACCACCCTATCTCCCCTCCTCTCATTGTAGGGACATCATCAATAATCCTATAATGTAATTGTTTAATGGTATGACCCAACTCCTTTAAATGTCTAGGAACATGAAGTTCGATCAGCCCAGTCCTAATAGTACTTTTATGTTTACTAATTCTTGCTCTTGCTTCCATAGTGGTCTCCCTCACATAGAGGAGGAGACATGGACAGCAGATCGTATAGATTACAAAACTAGTAGTGCAAGTGTATCTTTTACAGATAAAATATTTCTTCCCGGACTGTGGATGAAAGAAATTCTGACCTTTAAGCATGTTTCCACAACTCGCACATCCAAGGCAGGGAAAATTACCTAAACTTACATGGCTCAAAGCGAGTTGTAGAACTCTCTTAGAGCTACCAATATCTGATCTAACCAATTCGTTTTTCAGATTACAATTCCTGAATGAGAAAAGTGGTGGCGATTTGAATCTACTATATAATTACCTAATTTTCTCTGTCTGTCACGGAAAACGCGCGCCAGCTCCAAAGCACTCATTGGTGGCCCCCCTCGCTCCATTTCCCCCCTCTCCCTTCTGCCCCCCCCCCCCTTGCTCCATTCCCGCCACCCTCCCGCTGCTCTGGTCTCACCTGCACCCGGTGTTTACATCGCCGCTACAGCAGGTAATGAGCGGTCATGTGACAGGCTCTGCGTACGTCACTTCAGCCTGCCCACGCCTATCACATGTCCGCTCATTACCTGCTGTAGATTCCGGCGGCGATGTAAACACCGTGTGTGGGTGAGACCAGAGCGGATAAGAGGGGGAATGGACGTGTGCTGACCACTGGCCTCCATCCGTTGCTGACGACTGGCCCTCCATCATGCGCTGACCACTGAGCCTCCATCCTGCACTGACCACTGAGCCTCCATCCTGCGCTGACCACTGGCCCTCCATCCTGCACTGACTACTGAGCTTCCATCCTGCACTGACCACTGAGCCTCCATCCTGTGCTGACCACTGAGCCTCTGTCCTGTGCTGACCACTGAGCCTCCATCCTCTGCTGACCACTGAGCCTCCATCCTCTGCTGACCACTCTGCCTCCATCCTGAGCTGACCACTGAGCCTCCATCCTGCGCTGACTACTGAGCCTTCATCCTGCGCTGACAACTGGCCCTCCATTTTGCGCTGACCACTGGTCCTCCATCCTACGCTGACCACTGGCCCTCCATCCTGCGCTGACCACTGGCCCTCCATCCTGCGCTGACCACTGGCCCTCCATCCTCTGCGCTGACCACTGAGCCTCCATCCTGCACTGACCACTCAGCCTCCATGCTGCGATGACCACTCGGCCTTCATCCTGCGCTAACCACTCGGCCTTCATCCTGCGCTAACCACTCGGCCTCCATCCTGCGCTGACCACTCGGCCTCCATCCTGCGCTGACCACTCGGCCTCCATCCTGCGCTGACC
This sequence comes from Allobates femoralis, assembly GCA_033576535.1. Taxonomy (NCBI): domain Eukaryota; kingdom Metazoa; phylum Chordata; class Amphibia; order Anura; family Aromobatidae; genus Allobates; species Allobates femoralis. The sequence goes on from JARQOC010000008.1 coordinate 75,613,829, forward strand.
ACTCGGCCTCCATCCTGCACTGACCACTCGGCCTCCATCCTGCGCTGACCACTCAGCCTCCATCCTGCGCTGACAACTCGGCCTCCATCCTGCGCTGACCACTCGGCCTCCATCCTGCGCTGACCACTCGGCCTCCATCCTGCGCTGACCACTCTGCCTCCATCCTGCTCTGACCACTCTGCCTCCATCCTGCGCTGACCACTGAGCCACCGTGCAGTGCAAACGACTGAGCCACCGTACTGTGCTGACCACTGAGCCTCCATCCTCTGCTGACCACTGAGCCTCCATCCTCTGCTGACCACTCTGCCTCCATCCTGAGCTGACCACTGAGCCTCCATCCTGCGCTGACTACTGAGCCTTCATCCTGCGCTGACAACTGGCCCTCCATTTTGCGCTGACCACTGGTCCTCCATCCTACGCTGACCACTGGCCCTCCATCCTGCGCTGACCACTGGCCCTCCATCCTGCGCTGACCACTGGCCCTCCATCCTGCGCTGACCACTGAGCCTCCATCCTGCACTGACCACTCAGCCTCCATGCTGCGATGACCACTCGGCCTTCATCCTGCGCTAACCACTCGGCCTTCATCCTGCGCTAACCACTCGGCCTCCATCCTGCGCTGACCACTCGGCCTCCATCCTGCGCTGACCACTCGGCCTCCATCCTGCGCTGACCACTCGGCCTCCATCCTGCACTGACCACTCGGCCTCCATCCTGCGCTGACCACTCAGCCTCCATCCTGCGCTGACAACTCGGCCTCCATCCTGCGCTGACCACTCGGCCTCCATCCTGCGCTGACCACTCGGCCTCCATCCTGCGCTGACCACTCTGCCTCCATCCTGCTCTGACCACTCTGCCTCCATCCTGCGCTGACCACTGAGCCACCGTGCAGTGCAAACGACTGAGCCACCGTACTGTGCAAACCACTGAGCCACCGTACTGTGCAAACCACTGAGTGACTGTACTGTGCTAACTACTGAGCCACTGTACTCTGCTAACCACAAAGCCACCGTACTGTGCTAACTACTGAGCAACCGTACAATGCTAACCACTGAGCCACCATATATTCTGCTAACCACTGATCCACCATAAAGTGCTAACGGGAGTCACCATATACAGTGCTAACTACTGAGCCAGCGTTTACTGTGCTAACCCATGAGCCACCATATACAGTGCTAACCACTCATCCACCATATACAGTGCTAACCACTCAGCCACCATAGATTGCTAATAACTAAGTCACTGTGTACAGTGCTAACCACTGAGTGACCATATACTGTGCTAACCACTGAGCCACCATACTGTGCTAACCAGTGAGCCACCATACAGTGCTAACCAGTGAGCCACCATACAGTGCTAACCACTGAGCCACCATACAGTGCTAACCACTGAGCCACCATACTGTGCTAACCACTGAGCCACCATACTGTGCTAACCACTGAGCCACCATACTGTGCTAACCACAGAGCCACTGTACAGTGCTAGCCACTGAGCCACCATACCGTGCTAACCAGTGAGCAACCATATATAGTGCTAACCACTGAGCCACCATATACAGTGCTATCCACTGAGCCAACATACTGTGCTAACCACTGAGCCAACATACAGTGCTAACCACTAAGCCAACATACTGTGCTAGCCACTGAGCCACCATACTGTGCTAACCACTGAGCCACAATATGCAGTGCTAACCACTGAGCCACCATATACAGTGCTAACCACTGAACCACCATACTGTGCTAACCACTGAGCCACCATACTGTGCTAACCACTGAGCCACCATACTGTGCTAACCACTGAGCCACCATACTGTGCTAACCACTGAGCCACCATACTGTGCTAACCATTGAGCCGCCATACAGTGCTAGCCACTGAGCCACCATACTGTGCTAACCAGTGAGCAACCATATACAGTGCTAACCAATGAGCCACCATATACAGTGCTAACCACTGAGCCAACGTACTGGGCTAACCACTGAGCCACCATACTGTGCTAACCTCTGAGCCACCTTATACAGTGCCAACCACTGAGCCACCATATACAGTGCCGACCACTGAGCCACCATACTGTGCTAACCACATAGCCTCCATATTGTGCTAACCACTGAGCCACCATATACAGTGCTAACCACTAAGCCACCATGCTGTGCTAACCACTGAGCCACTATACTATGCTAAGTATTCACTGATCTCAGGGAGACCAGTTCAAGAAAACACTGTGGGCAGCCGGCTAAAGCGCTCAACACAGTGAATTCCTAGGCCCATTGCCCCCTGGGAATTTTGAATATGCAAATAGAGTCTGTGGAGCCTCGTTTAGGAGTCTCAACACAGGACTAGCCAGATCTTCCTCTAGTGAAGGACCTAGCCATGATAACCACCATATTAAGTGGCCCTTTGAGTCAATATCCAGCTCTTTACAAACTTAAAGATATGACAAGGGAATACCAAGGCCAGGTATCCATCCACAGACAACTGTTTCGGGGTGTTGCCCCTCATCAGGTGGAGTAGGATTCTGGCTAGGTGGGAGCAATGCCTAGTAGACCAACAAAACAAAGTATTCACTGATCTCAGGGAGACCAGTTCAAGAAAACACTGCAGGCAGCTGGCTAAAGCGCTCAACACAGTGAATTCCTAGGCCCATTGCCCCCTGGGAATTTTGAATATGCAAATAGAGTCTGTGGAGCCTCGTTTAGGAGTCTCAGCACAGGACTAGCCAGATCTTCCTTTAGTGAAGGACCTAGCCAGAATTCACTGTGTTGAGCTCTTTAGCCTGCTGCCCGCAGTGTTTTCTTGAACTGGTCTCCCTGAGATCAGTGATACTTTGTTGTGTTGGTCTACTAGGCATTGCTCCCAACTAGCCAGAATCCTACTCCACACTGATGAGGGGCAACACCCCGAAACAGCTGTCTGTGGATTGATACCTGGCCTTGGTATTCCCTTGTCATATCTTTAAGTTTGTAAAGAGCTGGATATTGACTCAAAGGGCCACTTAATATGGTGGTTATCATGGCTAGGTCCTTCACTAGAGGAAGATCTGGCTAATCCTGTGTTGAGACTCCTAAACGAGGCTCCACAGACTCTATTTACTATACTATGCTAACCTCTGAGCCACCATATACAGTGCCAACCACTGAGCCACCATACTGTGCTAACCACAGAGCCACCGTACAGTGCTAGCCACTGAGCCACTGTACAGTGCTAGCCACTGAGCCACCATACTGTGCTAACCACTGAGCCACAATATACAGTGCTAACCACTGAGCCACCATATACAGTGCTAACCACTGAACCACCACACTGTGCTAACCACTGAGCCACCATACTGTGCTAACCACTGAGCCACCATACTGTGCTAACCATTGAGCCACCATACAGTGCTAACCACTGAGCCACCATACAGTGCTAACCACTGAGCCACTGTACAGTGCTAACCACTGAGCCACCGTACAGTGCTAACCACTGAGCCACTGTACAGTGCTAACCACTGAGCCACCGTACAGTGCTAACCACAGATCTACAATACAGTGCTAGCCACTGAGCCACCATACTGTGCTAACCAGTGAGCCACCATATACAGTGCTAACCACTGAGCCACCATACTGTGCTAACCACTGAGCCACCATACTGTGCTAACCTCTGAGCCACCATATACCGTGCCAACCACTGAGCCACCATATACAGTGCCAACCACTGAACCACCATACTGTGCTAACCACAGAGCCACCATATTGTGCTAACCACTGAGCCACCATATTGTGCTAACCACTGAACCACCATATACAGTGCTAACCTCTGAGCCACCATATACAGTGCCAACCACTGAGCCACCATACTGTGCTAACCACAGAGCCACCCGTACAGTGCTAGCCACTGAGCCATCATACTGTGCTAACCACTAAGCCACCATACTGTGCTAACCTCTGAGCCACCATACACAGTTCCAACCACTGAGCCACCGTATACAGTGCTAATCACTGAGCCACCGTATACAGTGCTAACCACTGAGTCACCTTATACATTGCTAACCACTGAGCCACATACTGTTCTAATAATTGAGCCACCATGTACAGTGCCAACCACTGGGCCACTATAGAATGCTAACCACTGAGGGTCCGTATACAGTGCTAACCACTGAGCCCCTGTATACTCTGCTAAGCACTAAGTCGCCGTAAGGTCTGCTAACCACTGAGCCCCCATATACTCTGCTAAACACTGAGCCGCCGTATACTCTGCTAAGCACTCTGCTGCAGGCAGGAGGGGGCCGGGTAACAGCGGCCGGGTGCTGGCAGGTGGAGCCCCCCGCCCCCTCCTGCCCTCACCTGGCTGCTGTTCCCTGGCTCCCTCCTGCCCGCACCTGGCCACTGTTCCCCAACCCCCTCCTGCTTGCACCTGGTCGCGGTCCCCCTGGCCCCCTTCCGGCCAATGTCCCTCGACACCCTCCTGCCCGCACCCGGCTGCTCTTCCCTGGCCTCCTCCTGTCCGCACCCGGCTGCTCTTCCCTGGCTCCCTCCTGCTCGCACTCGGCCGCTCTTCCCCGGCCCCCTCCTGCCCGCACCTGGCCGCTCTTACCCGGCCTCCTCCTGCCCGCTGTTCCCCAGCCCCCTCCTGCCCGCACCCGGCCCCCTCCTGACTGCACCCGCCCGCTGTCCCCTCCTGGACTCCGGCACCATTGCACACTGGCACCGCTGCACAACGGTACTGCTGTATGTATCTACTATATAATTGTCTACTTCTGTCTGTTTGTCTGTAACGCAAATCAGGCCAGCCGCCTACGACCAATCAGCAACAGGGACAGTCCGACCGCAAATTGGCGTGGGATTTCAAACACGCTTTGCTGATTGTTTGCGCTCGGCCGGTTGCCAGCAATCAGCAATATTGGCGCAGGATTTAAACCTAGCTTTGCATTATTCTTAAATCTTCACAAATAAAATACATACATACTCTAGAAAACCAGATGCATTAAAATCAGGCCACCATCTAGTTCTTTAACCTGTTAACAACAGCCGTATGTCTCTAGACGTCGGCTGTCATTATCCCCGTGTTTGAAGTGAGCTCCGGCGTGGAGCTCACTTCAAACCTCCGACATCTCAGCTGATCTCACTAGCTGAGATGTTGGTCTAACAGCACCGATCGGTCCCGCCATCCGATCGGTGCTGTTAACCCCTTAGATCCTGCCCTCAATCTCTGAGAGCGGGATCTAAGGGAGCCGGAGCGTGCAGCGCGCGCTTACCGGGCTCCAGGGGAGATCTCGCGATAGTATCGCGGGATCTCCCGTGCTGATGTGACAGGCCAGGGTCCTGGCTTGACCCTGGAACCTGTCATTGAGCATTTCCTGCTTGTGGTTGGCAGGTGCTGCCAACCACAACAGGTCCGCGATTCTGACACATACAGAGGAGCTGCAGCTCCTCTGTATGTGTCAGAAGTGATCGGACTGTGCATCTGCATGCCTCTCTGTGGGGCTTTGTAAAATTAAGAATCGCCCGATCTATCAATATAAATAATCAAATAATGAGAGCCGTAAACTGCGTAGCGCAAAAAATGGTTCAAACGCCAAAATTACGTTTTTTTGGTTGCTGCAACAATGCTAAAAAATGCAATAACGGGCGATCAAAAGAGCGCATCCACCCAAGTATGGTATCATTAAAAACGTCAGATCGAGACGCAAAAATTAAGCCATCACCCAGCCCCAGATCCCGAAAAGTGATGACGCTACGGGTCGCAGAACATGGCGCAAAAAGTGCAATGTTTTTTTTTTTCATGCTTTTGAATTTTTTTCCACCACCTAGATACCAATAAAGGTATACATGTTTGGTATCTACAAACTCGTACTGACCCGAGGCATCGCACCGTCATGTCGGTTTTACCATATAGTGAACACGGCGACTAAAAAATCCAAAAAACAAACGTGTAATTGCACTTTTTTTGCAATTTCACTGCACTTGGAATTTTTTTGCAATTTCCCTGTACATTATATGGTAAAACAAATTATTGCATCTGAAAGTACAACTCGTCCCGCAAAAAACAAGCCGTCATATGTCTATATTGACGGAAAAATATAAAAGTTATGGCTCTTGGAAGCTGAGGAGCGAAAAAATGAAAAATGACAAATTTCTTCGTCACTAATGGGTTAATATTAACATGACCATTACTCAAAAGAGACCAATGTTTTCTCACAATACCTGTAATTTTTTTTGCTTACACCATTGTAAGTTGTATCTAGTGGTATCCGGTTTTCTGATTGTACATTCTCTTTTGGAACCAACAAATCCTCACTTTTGAGACTTATAGCCTCTTGTTTATAGTCTAAAAGTTTATATGGCACTTGGGTAGTATGGCCCTTTAAGAGGTAATATTGATCTATAATCTTTTTTTGTAGAGGTGTGTAAAGTGGTAGTTAGACATATAATGTTTAGTCAGTATTAAGCACATATGTCAATATTAATGATTAAAACTGTAAAAGAGGTAGCATCTTTGAGTATCCCTTCTGTTTATAGTAACAGTGGTAATGATAAAATTCTGGGTATTGAGTGTAGAACCTGTTTGGGTAATGGGAGGATGGGATTATCTAAGATGCTTTAACCTCTTAATGCTCTATATATACAAATTGTCACTTCAGTGAGGAAGTGAAAAAACTCTTAATGCCACCCAATAAGGGTAGCTCTCGCTCTATATATATATGTAGTGAAACCCGGAGGGGATTGGCTTCTGTTATGAATATTCCAGAGGATTCAGGTTAAATAAATCCAGAAGTATTATATAAAGGTGTTCTTTTATCATGTGTGCTTATTCTGTTTTACTATGACTCCTCTACATATGCTCCTTCTATGTATGGATTAAATTTTCTGTTTTCTGCTACCCATATTTCCAGAATACCGATGTTTGCCTTAGTCGGCTTCTTTACGGTTAAGGTTACACTTTTGGCATACGTAGACTGCGCAGAATGGAGGACGGACCAATTGGGTGGAGCGCATGCGCTGATTTAAGAAGCCTGCGGCCTATCAAAGCAGAACGCTAATGCATGTGCAATAGAGGACAACCGGGAACTAATCGGATGGGGATGCCGGCACCTGCACAGATGATGGGAGCTTTGGATTAGCCATCACATGTTGGCGGGCATTCTCAGAGGACAAAACGGAGCCAATAGCTCCATGGCAACTGATGATGCCTTTTTGCGATTGGCCAGTACCATTATTTTGGTCTATGGACACTACGAACTTAATAGGCATATTTCTATGTATGAATTGATATGATGGGGGATCGGTTTACATTTTTAAGGGAGGGATAAGGTACTTGTCCAAAATAATAATGTCTTTGGACTTTTTAAATATGTAGAAAGGTAATATATATATTATTGTTGGTGTTGAGTTTTGATTGGTTATGGATAATAAGGGGGTTGGTTTTGTCCAATTTAAGGTGGGTTTCTGATATTGTTTATCTCAGGGATGGAAACATCGCATGAGAGGCTAAATAAAATGAAGATTTGATACCCTCAACAACTTGTGAGGCACTGTCCTTTTTCATTTTCATGGTTTTATGCTATTTTGTGCTGACGTGCGCCCCAACTCGCTACTGCGACCCTGCCTAGCCATAAGGTGCTGTGAGCCAATTTTGTATTGATTAGTATTTGACCCAGGGAGGGGGAGTAAATGCACAGTTTATTTCTTCAAAACGGAGAACCCTTTTAAAGGGGCTGTCTAGGCTCTTCATAAACATCTGCAGTCACACCCTATGTAGCTACAGACTTGTGAACCATCAGGTATTAGTTTTTATTTTTTTTGTTTTGTTACCTTACCAACACTCACCTCTTTCCTCATCTCTTCAGCCCCATTCTACTCGGTGTCTGAATCACTTCCACCATCACGTCACGCAATGCATCTCCTGCCTCTGTACTACAGACTAGAACTTCTGTTGCATCTAGACCAAGAGGTGTCTCCAGGTCATAATTGTACTACATACAGTTGTAACCAGACGTTTACATGCACTATATAAAAATACACATATGCATGTTTTTCTCAATATCTGACATGAAATGAGAATATATAAAAATATAAGGGGAGACAACAGAGGCGCAATAGTGCCCTATCATTTGGCATAGATTAGGGACTAATCGGTACAAACAGGTCTGCACTAACCTGGTTCAGTTGTGAATCCCACAACTGGAATAAAGGCGTTGGTTTTAGTAATGTAGGCTGCTGCTGGACCTCCACCTCCACGGGGCCGTGGGTGCTTCAAAGGTTCTGGGATCAAAGGTGTATCACAGTCCGCGCTGCCCGATCGTCCAAAGGATCACAAGGGAAAACAATGTTCCAAACGAAATTCTCTTTATTCCTATAAACCGACGCGTTTCGGCGCCCAATCCTGGCACCGTCCTGAGGACGGTGCCAGGATTGGGCGCCGAAACGCGTCGGTTTATAGGAATAAAGAGAATTTCGTTTGGAACATTGTTTTCCCTTGTGATCCTTTGGACGATCGGGCAGCGCGGACTGTGATACACCTTTGATCCCAGAACCTATGAAATGAGAATAAACTTTTAAACTTTTCCTGTGTTAAATCAATAAGGATTACCATAATTATTAGTATTTGCCAATAATAATAATAACAGAGAGAGGATGTTTTAAGGCATTTGTATTACTCTCTGCAAAGTCACAAGTTTACATACATTTCATTAGTACTTGGTACCGTTGCCCTTGAACTGTATGACTTCGCTGAAATGTTTTGGATATCCTTCCTCAATCTTCTCAAAATAATTGGTAGGAATTTGGGTCCATTTCTCCTTACAGAACTGGTGTAACTGAGCCATGTTTGTAGGTCGCCTTGCTCACACTTGCCTTTTCAGCTTTGCCCATACATTTTTGATAGAATTGAGATTTTCAATAGGAGAGTGATTACCACTCAAAAATATTGACTTAAGCCACTTTATAACCAGTTTAGCAGTATGCTTCAGGTCATTGTCAATTGTAAATCTCATTTTCCCCCAAGCTTTAACTTCCTAACTGATGTCTTGAGATACTGCTTCAGTATTGCCACATAATCTTCTTGCCTCATGATGCCATCTATTTTGTAAAGTGCCCCTATCCCTCCTGCAGCAAGACAACCCCACAACATGATGCTGCCACCCCTTGCTTCACAGCTGGGATGGTGTTCTTATGCTTCCAAGCTTCTCCCTTTTTCCTCCAAATGTAAACATAGTCATTATGGCCAAACATTTCAATTTTAGTTTTGTCAGACCACAGGACATGTCTTAAGTCTTTGTTCCTGTGTGTATTTGAAAAAAATGAATCTGACTGGTTTATTTTGGAGTAATAGCTTCTTCCTGGCAGAATGGCCTTTCAGCTCAATGTTTACAGTACTTGTCTCACTGTAGATAATCGCACAATCTTACCAGCTTCCGCCATCAACTTCACAAGGTCTTTTGCTTTTGTTCTTGGATTGATATGCACATGTCGGACTACAGCACATTCACCTCTGGGACACAGAACTCATCTCATTCCTAAGTGGTATGATGGCTGGACAATGTTATCTTGTTTGTACTAGTGTATAATTACTAGTACAGATGAACAAGGCACATTCAGGTATCTGGAAATTGCACCCGAGGATGAACCAGACTTATCCCAGTCTACGAATCTCTTCCTGATATCTTCTTTAGACTTTCCGATGATTCTGCACAAAGAAGCAGTGTGTTTCAGGTGTGCATTAAAATACATCCAGAGCTGTGTCTCTAATTAATTCAGATTATACCTATCAGAAGCTTCTAAACACAAGACATCATCATGGGCTGTCCCAAAAGGCATAGTAATCTTAATGAGTGTAAACTTGTGACTTTGCAGAAAGCAATAAAAATGTCTTAAAACTAGGGATGGGCGAATCTACTCGCTAGGACTCGTTACTCTGCGAGTAGTAAGGGACTCGCAGGACTCGGTACTCTGCGAGTTTCCCAGCGTTTACTCGCACAGTAACGAGTCCAATGCAAATCAATGGCAATCCTAGTTTTGTCAGAGACTCTGACAAAACTAGGATTGCCATTGACTTGCATTGGACTCACTACTGTGCCAGTGATAGCAGGGAAACTCGCAGAGTAAGAGCTGTCTGCTCTGTGCAGCTCCAGGGTCCTAGAGCCCACCTGCTGCCTGATGTAGCAGAGCTGAGATTGTTCTCAGTCTGCTCATTCCCTGTGCATATCTATGCACAGGGGATGTAGCAGAGAGGACATCGCGTTTTGGACTACGTCGGACGGAAGAGGATTTTTTAAATTAAAGATGGAGTCCCTAATGGCTTTTTTTTTTTTTATTTCTAATAATTTTTCTCTGTGTGGTGTTTTTTTTAACCCTTTATTGGAGATTCTTAGTGGCCGGGTCAAACCTGGCCTGACATTAAGAATCCCGGGCTTAATACCAGCTTGTATAACAAAGGTGGTATTAACCCCTTTATTACCCAGTAATCATAAAATGGTAAAAGATTTATTCTGATTTAATGTCAGATAGTGAGAAACACATGCATATGTGTCTTCTTTTATAGTATACACTGTGTGCAGAATTATTAGGCAAATGAGCATTTTGATCACATGATACTTTTTATACATGTTGTCCTACTCCAAGCTCTATAGGCTTGAGAGCCAACTACCAATTAAGTAAATCAGGTGATGTACATCTCTGTAAGGGTACCTTTACATGCCGCAATCTCGCCAGGCAATCTTAAATGCGATATGTTGCCCCGAACCGATCGCCGTGAAATCGCCCCTTGGTTACGGTGTGAGATTGGGGAATTTTGCAGCTATAAATCGCCTCTCGCCTGTCGCCTGATTACTGCGCACTGCTCTGAAATAAGACGCGATCATGAAGGCGAGATTTCCGGGTTTTGGTGTGTAATAGGGCGATAGTGATGGAATCTGCATCGCCCATTGATTTCCCGAAGGCGTGCCACAGCGTGCTGTAGTCCGCACCCCATCAGAGATGATTGGTGGTGGGTACTGTGTTCCCATTGGATGTGAATTGACAGGGCGCCATATGTGAAGAGCTGTCCGTTCAGCACCACATACATCTTCACCTACACAACAGTACGCTAACACAGTTCATGAATTGGCGGCATAGATGCGCGCAAGCTATGTCATCTGCGTGTATTAATCAGCACTATGTCGAGTATAGTGCCACGTGCTATGTCAGATGTTGCCGTACACATCGTACATGGGTGGCATGGGCCACGCACTACCCTTCGCGGTGTGAATTAGGTGACGCAGATGGGTACATTATCCTGCTCTCACTCCACAGGGGGGTAGCTTGTTAGCCCCCTAAACTTTGGCGGCGTCAGTGTGGGTGGTGACGTCATGACGTCTCTGCTCGTTCCTCCCTGCCTGCCAGGTGCCTGCCCCTCCCCTGCACATAGAACAAGAGTCATGGCCGCCACACAGCGCGCTGCCACATGGGGTCTGGCAGAATTGATGATCATCGACCTGTGTGACCGCCATGACTACTGGTGCCACCAGCATCACCAGCACCCACGCCTGCACAAGCAGAGCCTCCTCAGGAGGATCCAGCGGGCCCTACTCTAGAAAGTGGGTGTGGAGAGGACCCACAAACAGATCCAAAAGAAACTGGCGGATCTGAAACACAAGTCCCCAGGGCGGATTGTGGATATTCGTGCCCGAATTGCCAGGCTGCGTGGTGAGTAGGTGGCAATGCCAAACACACACATGCCAATCATCCTACTTCAAACACTACACAACCATCATGTGGTATTGTGCCATGGCACGTAGTGTGCCCTAAGCCACCATGTGGATGTGTCACCAATGTGCATCTGCATGTTGGTCTCAATGCAACATGAAGGTATACAATACACTCTCTTCTCATCCAAATGGTGTCGCCTATAGTGGTCCTTGAGCTGTGGTTGGCAAAAAAGTTTTGTTATGACCGCAAAGGTGACAACAACATATTAATGCAAATTGGAAGATCCACATGACACCTTCCAGCACATATGCGTGCACTGTGACACATACCATTTTGCTACCCATTTAGAACAATATGGAAAACTCAATACAAGATGACTTAAAAAATATGTGGGCACTGGTGTTCTTATCATGTCCTAACACAGACTGGGCCCTCACCATAGGGTCACCCCCAACCCTAACCTTTCACTGTACCCGTCACGCAGTCATGACATTCATACCCACACACACACACTATGTGTTTCCCCTTTGTTGGGGTCCTTTGGTTAAATCGGTGTGTTGTCATGTTTGATATTACAGATGATGAGGAGTCCGCGTCTGAGGAGGGCCCACAGTTCCCGAGGCCACCCGGGAACCCCCGCCACCTTTCCCCGAGGGCCCAGCCAGTCCCCCCACACCAGGGACACCAGCTGCAGCGGCCTAGAGGGCCCAACCACTCCCTTCACACCAGGGACACCATCCGCAGTGGCCCTGGAGGAACCAGCCACTCCCTCCACACCAGGGACACCAGCCGCAGCGGCCCCGAGGACCCAGCCACTCCCTCCACACCAGGGCTCAAGCCATGGCTGCAGCCAGCCGTGGACCAACCACACCACCCCCAGCTTCTCCAGCTCCCGCTCGAGCCCTGGTGTGTTGAAGTCCCCACACCCTCACCTTGAGCCTGCTGGTCCTGTGTATAGTGGTAAGTTTCTGCTAAGGACTACAAGCTTTATAATGTACTTATTGGTGTGTGGGCCAGACAGCAGTATGTGAGTCCTGATGTCTTTCTCCTTTTTTTGTTGGTCAAGGAGAAAGAGCTTGTGCTGCTGGCTGGGCTGTCAGCCCATCCCCATCTCCTACAGATGCAAAAGAAAAACAAAAAACAAAGGTTGCGCCACGCTGCATTGGGGAATCTAGATTAAGCGATATTCAGGATTTTCACTCACCTTTACTAGTTGTGCCTTATCCGCACAACTAGATTGTGGATATGTGGTGAGTGAAGGTTTGTATTCACTGATCTTCTGATCTTTAGTGTTCCCCTTCAACGTTTTTAATATAAGATTCCTGCCTTCTCCTTAGCTGGCTCGCGTGAAGGATCATATGCCGATTTTAAGGATGAATAAATGTAGCCAGGTCCTGCTCCGGAGCAGCTCACAACACCACGCTCCCCGAAGGGAGATTGTAGATAAGCCAATGAATAAATGTGGTATAGTAAGCGCTGAGAGCTAAAACAGGATACACAATGCTCTTAAATATATTACCTTTGAGTTTTATTCATTCAACAAATAAAAGCCCTCCTGCCACAGGCAGGAGGGCTTTTATTTGTTGAATGAATAAAACTCAAAGGTAATATATTTAAGAGCATTGTGTATCCTGTTTTAGCTCTCAGCGCTTACTATACCACATTTATTCATCGGCTCATCTCCTACAGATGGCACCCCGGATAGTCATGTGCTGCATACATATTATCCATCACAATGCCCTCAAACACCCACACACACCTACACAGGTAACTTAATAATGTCCTTCTTTCCCATGCAGATGTATTAACTGAGACAATTACCTTTCACAACTGGTCCAGGACCCAACAAGAAGAGGGGCACTGCTGGACCTAATATTAACCAACAGGCCGGACTGCATATCAAATATACTTGTTGGAGGTCACTTGGGTAATAGTAATCATAACATAATAAGCTTTCAAGTATCCTTTACTAAGATGTGTAGTAGAGGGGCTACAAGGACACTAAACTTCAGGAAGGCAAATTTCCAACGGTTGAGAGATGATCTTAGTGCAATAAACTGGGACGATGTCCTGAGACATAAAAGTACACAATACAAATGGGAGATGTTTATTAGCATCCTGAATAGGACCTGTGCACTATATATACCCTATGGGAATAAGCATGCTAGAAATAGGAGGAAACCACTATGGCTAAATAAAGCGGTAAGAGTGCAATAAGTGACAAAAAGAAAGCATTTAGAGAATTAAAGCAAGTAGGTAGTGATGAAGCATTAAATAAATACAGAAAAACATCTGTAAAAAGCAAATCAAGGCAGCAAAGATTGAGACAGAGAGACTCATTGCTAGAGAAAGTAAAAATAATCCCAAAATATTTTTTAACTACATAAATAGTAAACAACTAAAAAATGATGGGGTTGGCCCCTTTAAAAATAGTCTGGGTGAAATGGTGGATGAGGATGAGGAAAAAGCCAATATGCTAAATGACTTTTTTTCAACAGTATTTACACAAGAAAATCCCATGACAGACAATGTGATCAGTGATAACAAAAATCCTCAATTAAATGTCACCTGCTTAACCCAAGAGGAAGTACGGCATCGTCTAAAAATCACTAAAATTGGCAAATCCCCGGGCCCGGATGGGATAAACCCCAGAGTGCTTCAGGGATTAAGTACTGTCATAGATAGACCATTATTTTTAATATTTAAAGATTCCATAATAACAGGGTCTGTACCACAGGACTGGCGTATAGCAAATGTGGTGCCAATATTTAAAAAGGGGACAAAAACTGAACTTGGAAATTATAGGCCAGTAAGCTTAACCTCTACTGTGGGTAAAATCCTAGAGGGTTTTCTAAGAGATGCTATACTGGAGTATCTGAAGAAAAATAACCTCATGACCATTATCAACATGGTTTTATGAGGAACCGTTCCTGTCAAACTAATCTGATAAGCTTCTATGAAGAAGTAAGTTCTGGACTGGACCAAGGAAATGCAGTGGATGTGGTGTATATGGACTTTTCAAAAGCTTTTGATACGGTGCCACACAAAAGGTTGATACATAAAATGAGGGCAATGGGGATAGGGGAAAATATGTGTAAGTGGGTTAAGAACTGGCTTAGTGATAACAAAGGGTGGTTATTAATGGAACACTCTCAGAATGGGTCACAGTTAACAGTGGGGTACCACAGGGGTCAGTGTTGGGCCCGCTTCTATTTAATATATTTATTAATGACCTTGTAGGGGCATACAGAGTAGAATCTCAATATTTGCAGATGACACTAAACTCTGCAGGGTAATCAATACAGAGGAGGACAATTTTATATTACAGGAGGATTTATGTAAACTAGAAGCTTGGGCTGCTAAATGGCAAATGAGCTTTAATGGGGATAAATGTAAAGTCATGCACTTGGGCAGAGGAAACAAAAGGTATAATTATGTGCTTAATTGTGAAACACTGGGCAAAACTGTCACTGAAAAAGACCTGGGTGTATGGGTAGATGACAAACTCACATTTAGTGGCCAGTGTCAGGCAGCTGCTGCAAAGGCAAATAAAATAATGGGATGCATTAAAAGAGGCATAGATGCTCATGAGAACATAATTTTACCTCTATACAAGTCACTAGTGCGACCACACTTAGAATACTGTGTACAATTCTGGTCTCCGGTGTATGTGTATAAGAAAGACATAGCTGAACTAGAGCGGGTCCAGAGAAGAGCGACAAAAGTCATTAGAAGAATAAGGGGTCTGCAATACCAAGACAGGTTATTAAACTTGGGGTTATTTAGCTTGGAAAAACGAAGGCTTAGGGGTGATCTTATAATAATGTTTAAATATATGAGGGGACAGTACAGAGAACTTTCTAATGATCTGTTTACTCTTAGGCCTGAGACTGGGACAAGGGGGCATCCTCTACGTCCAGAGGAAAGAAGGTTTAATCATAATCACAGACGAGGATTCTTTACTGTAAGAGCAGTGAGACTATGGAACTCTCTGCCACATGATGTTGTAATGAGTGACTCACTACTAACATTTAAGAAGGGCCTGGATGCCTTTCATGAAAACTATAATATTACCAATTATATACACTAGATTCTTTGATAGGACGTTGATCCAGGGAACTAGTCTGATTGCCATATCTGGAGTCAGGAAGGAATTTTTTTCCCCAATGTGGAGCTTAGTGTTGCCACATGGTTTTTTTTTGCCTTCCTCTGGATCAACATGTTAGGCTATGGGTTGAACTAGATGGACTTAAAGTCTCCCTTCAACCTTAAAAACTATGTTACTATGTAAGAATTGAGGAGCTGCTGCTGGCTCACTAGGAGGCACAGCAGCATCTGGAAAGGGCACACCAAGAAGGCCTGCAACACCTTGGCCGCTTGGGTGCCATGATACACGCCCTCCAGGCAGCTCAGTCAAGCAGGGCCCATACTCCACCAAACCACTCCGAATAATGTGGCCATAGTCACATTCAAATTGTTGTCCATGTTGGACCCTTGTTGTTCTTTTTGTTGCCATGTTGGCACCTTAGTTTGTTAGGCCCCGTTAGCCTCTTTTATTATATTATCCCACATTGGGAAAGTGGGTAGTATGTTTTGTGTACCACTAACCGGACTAAACCACTTCTGAACAATGTTAACTGTCAAAATAAAGGATTGTCACACTAATTATACGGTGTGATCACTTGTCTGTGCACACACAGGTAGACCTAGTCCCACATAAAATGTGAAACACACCAAATGGCTAATTACTTGCCATAGGTGTGCAGTGTGACATTATAACAAACCAAACTGACTGTACCATAGAACCTGGAAACAACCTGTATTTAACATGACTGTCTCCTATAACACACACACACATTACTAAACACACACAAACACACAGACTTCTCTATGTGATCTAACAAAAAGGAATAACTTTTAGTTTCTAGTTGTATTTTATTAAGATTCTTTTAAAAATATCCAGGTGTGGATTAGTGAATAACAACAGTGCTTTATAGTGTGTAACCCACCCCCAATACATATACAGACAAACAATAGTCCATGTGATATGGAACTCTGGGAGTTCTAAACGGTGTTGGACACTATAGTCAACTGTTTCAACGGGTTCAGGGAGTTGGCCTCACTGACACAATATGTATCAAAGAAGGGTACCACCCAACCCAGTTGTTGGTTAAGTCAGTCTCGTATCCAGGTCTTTTCCTGGTGTCCTATTGTCTCAGTCACCTATAACTCCTGTTCAGAGGTCCTAAAGTCTCATAGACCTAGTATCCATCGGTTGTTTCCATAAATATGGTTATCTCTTCCCTGCCCGACGCGTTTCGTCTCTCCAAATAATATGAGAGACTCATCAGGGGCTTTTAAAGTAAGATTCTCAAAGATATGTGGGTCACACTAGTTATATGTGAGCCACCAGATTGTAAGTCTGAAGTCCAGGTGTGTAGGCTGAGAAGCGGGTATACTCAAGGAATCATATTCTTATGTTGTGCTGATCTTGTCAGGGAGTTCTGTGGGATAACAAAGAGGGGTCTGAAATTGAGTATACAGTAATGTCTCAAAATCTCCCACCACCAATCCTCTATTATCTCTCATTATAAAATGGTGCCAGCTGATATAGTTACAAAACACCCTAATAGTGCGTTAATTGTCCAGTCAGTCCACCTACCAGGGTGTTACTAATATCCCAAGTGTTTCTTGATTTCAGTAACCTTGTGGCGAGATGAACACTCTTCCCTTTACATATTGGAAACAAGGAAAAAGTGTTGAGTGTCCCATTAGCATATACTCTCTAACAACACAAAGATGATATATGCCCAACCTTTTTATCAAGTGGAGGAATGTATTACAGTCTTCTCCAATGCTTATCAGGATGATCAGTCAAAGTTGATTCCTTAAGTGTCCCTCACTTAAAGTAGAGAAATAGTATTGTTTATATGAAAAAGGTACATTAACAAGCATAATCTTTACAAAAACGTGGGGACAAACCTGTTAGTATTAGTCCAGAACCCCACTATGGGATTATACGGTTTGGATCTTCCCCACATTCATTAAAGGGGAACAGATATTTGCCTAGAAAGAGGGTATATATTGGTTCAATGTTTTGACATATCCCCCTATTTTACACCATATGTAAAAGATATTAAAGATATTTTAGTATACCTGTACATATAACATGCAGGTCTCCATCATCAGTTTCACCTCCCTTTGTTTTAATATGTTATCCAGAGCTTTCTACTCCCTCTTAGTCTAGGGTTCTGTGGAGGACTGAAGTGACATTTCCATTAGTAATCATCCCATACACCCTGACCATGTCTTATTATAGTCACTATGATTCACCTTGTAGAAACAGAATCAAGTGTATACATAGATACCTTATTCTCAGCCCGGTCAGCACATCAGAGTTAAGCCGCAGCTCTCCTGTGTAGAGCTGTGTGCACCGCCGGCTCCACTGTGGGTTAATATAGTTGCTCTTTCCCCTCCCCGCCCTCCGTCACGCGATCCGCCCCCCGGAAACAGTTGGCACTGTTCCCCTTAGCTTGCGTTCCAGCTCCGGAGCGCAGAAGTGTGTACCGCGCATGTGCGGTCCCCGCACTTCCTGTTTCGCCACCCGCAGGGTTACTATGGCGACCGCTTGCAGTTTTGCCTCATCACAAGCAAGTGCTTGTGTGTGGATAGAGCCCGGAGTGTCAAAAGCGGGCCTAAGCGATGGCATCCGAGCCCTGCAATACCTAGAATTAACCTGCAGTTATCAAATTGATATTATGGTCTGGTTTTATGGTCTGGTATACTAGGTGGGCGAGGAGGACAACAAAGGAGGAGGGATGGAAGTGGGGGGGGGGGGGTGGAAGAGGGACTTTGGAATTGTCATCATATTAAATTAATAAAAACTCCCTCTGTGCAGTTTTTTACTCTCTCTCTGGTAATACATAAATTTGGGGAAGTGGAACATTAATAAGGGAGACCAGCATGCAACTTACAATTGCTACCTCAATTCGCCGTGTGTGTCCCAGCCTATGATGCCTGGTATTGTATCATGGAAAGACACGTGTTCAATAGCTAATATCAGAGTCAAATCCTCTGAGTCCAAGTAAATCCCATTTTCCTTCTGGATTGGTTTGGGAAATGGTAGTTTCTGAGGTCTGTTTCCAATATAGGGAAAAAAAGTAGATGCTCACCTCCCCGAACCAAGGGGGGGTGGTTTCTAGGTGTATCAGTAGGCTATACATGTATAAGTTAGATGAAGCAAGAGTAATTTTGTATTTCATTTAAACCCTCCGGCGTTACCGTTCTTAGTCGGTGTATCCACCTACATTCTTTTTGTAGGATTTTTCTATCCCAGTCACCTCCTCTGGGTGGTTGTGTTACTACCTCAATTGCCATAAATGAGAAACAATCAAGGCTGCCCTCATGTTCCTGTCTCACATGTCTTGCTATAGGGGTGTCCCTATCTTTTCTGATATCGCCTATATGTTCCCCGATTCTTTTTCGAAACTCCCGTTTCGTCTTACCAATGTACTCTAGATTACAAGTACACTTGAAGTAGTACACTACCCCACTGGTTCTACAGTTGGCAAAATGGCGTACTTCAAACGTCCTACCTGTATTCCTGCTGGTAAAAGTTTTGTCGGTGTTTATATACCTACAGGCCACACATTTGCCACATTTGAATGTGCCATTTGCCCTGTTATCAAGCCACGTTTTTCTATTAGTTTTTGGTGGTTCATAGGTACTATGGACAAGCTGGTCCTTGAGGTTTCTTCCTCTCCTGTATGTTATGGAGGGTGTCCCTGGAATCAGGTTACCGATTTCAGGGTCTGCTGTTAGTATACGCCAGTGTTTAGTCAAAATTTCTCTCACTTCCTTTGCACAAGTGTCATATTTCCCAATAACCCTCATGACCTCACTTTCCACTTTTTGTTTTGGTTTTAATAGATCCCCTCTAGGGGTCTTTTCTGCCATCTTAAAAGCTCTACTCAGAATGTTCCTGGGATATCCTCTCATAGTGAACCGTTCTCTCAGTCCCTTTGCCTGTTCATAGAACTGACGGTTGTCTGAACAATTTCTTCTCACACGAAGATATTGTCCCTTCGGTATCCCTGCTCTCAAACTCTTGGGGTGATGACTTTTCCAATATAATAGGTCATTGCTGGCCGTTTTCTTTCTAAAAGTTTTTGTGGTTAGATATCCATTCGCCCCTTTCTCAATTGTGACATCTAGGAAGTTAAGTTCTCTCTCTTGGAATTCCGACGTGAATCTGAGTCCTATACTGTTTTTGTTTAGGTCTTCAATAAATCTGTTAAAACTTCCCTCATCCCCTGACCATAAGACAAAGACATCATCTATATAACGTCCCCAAAAAAGAATTTGGGGGCACCACCAAGAGGAGTCACCTTCACCCCCAAACACAATTGTGTCCTCCCACCAGCCCAGGAACAGGTTAGCGTATGTAGGGGCCATGGAACTCCCCATGGCTGTGCCCCTGAGCTGGTGGTAGTATTTGCCATTGAACTTGAAATAACTGTGTTTGAGAATGTACTCCATTATATTAAGAACAAAGTTGTTGTGAACCTATGTGACCCACAGAAGCCTCCTAATCTCCCCATTATCACACGTCACCTATGGATAGGCTTGTGTGTGATATCATGACCCAATTATGTTATTGTGGACATTCAGCCTCTCCATTTGGCACACAAACAGCACCATTACACACACAACCATACTGCACAACCAGACACATATGTGGACGTAGTTAAGGCAAATCAAAGGGTGGTTTATTTTACACCAAATGAAACAAGAAACCACTTGGTTTCGTGTAACAAAACAACAAAATCAAAACTGCAGGCTGCAAGGTAATGCATTGCCTAGTAGCGTCCTTCTTCCTCATCCTCTGCTGGCTCATACAATGGCTCCTCCCTTTCATCCTCGTAATACCACCTCCTGGTGGATGGGCCAACTCGGCTGGGCTGGGTTTGGAGGGGGAGGTGGAGGTTCAGGATTTTCTCGACTCCTCACCATGCGTCTTTAGGCCGCAGTGGGCCCGGGGGTGGATTTCCTGGGGAAGGACCAAGATGCACCCCATCGCAGGGACCCATCTGTGCCCGCCTCCAGGACATGAAATATGACCCTCTTGGAGATGTCACGTTGCTCTGGCTCCATGCGCGCCACCATCTCACTGGCGATGTGCCCAATTCCAGAGCCAGGGGTCCTCTCCCGGTCCAAGAGGACCTGTTTTGCCCAGGTACCCAGCTCTGCGTTTGGTGGGGCAGGTGTTCTTCCGATTATGCCAGAGCTGGGCCCTGGGCCCGGCCCCCCACCACTGGTCTCAGGCATCGCCTCTCCCAAAGATGTTGATGGGAGAGCCTCGCCAGCGGGTGGGTCCTCGCCACTGGAGCCAGGCTCCCGAGAGGCCTGAAAATGAAACAAAAGAAAAAAAACATTAGCCACATTTTGCAATGTCATGACAGGAATTACCACAGCCAAACACCCAGCACAACATTGTGCCTATCTGACCATGCCTAACACCCAAAGGCACAGTATCTGGGTTGGAAAACAAGAGGAATAAAGTAGACCAGTGCACTGTACTCACCTGACACTCCAATTTGTATTTACAAGTGACCACACATAACACAGCACAATGTGTGGCAACGGCCACGACGCCACACAGATAAACACACAGAAGAAGATTTGTGCAAGAAACCAACAATTGTGCCTTCTACATATGCTGCAAACCCCACATCAGTGCAACCAACAAGCTGTGTACATAGATCACACAAACACAATTACCCACCTCCTGTGATGGGGCAGGGTCTTGGGCTGTGGCCAAAGGAGGTTGCACAAGCCGCCTGCTGCGCCGTGTCCCCCGAGGCCCCTCCTGGCCCACGGTGAAGGTGAGGAGGTCATAGTACCACAGACGTGACTTAGGGACCTCCTCAGCTCCATCCCCGGACCGGGCATCAATCTTATTGTGGGCCTTGGTGAACACGGTGCACAGGTGCTTAATTTTCCGCGCAACCAGGGTCACCGTCCAGTTCTTACTTGGGTCGAGCCGGTTCGCCAGCTCGATCAGGTGAACGTAGGCCACAGCCCTCGCTGCCTTGTCATGGTATTCAGGCAGCGACACCTGCCACAGGCATTTGTGTCCCTGGTATATGGTGAGGAGCTGGTGGACAAGATCATGAACCCCAGCCATCTGAAAAAAAAAAAACAAGTCTCAGCCGAAAACATACATGGACATATCATGACACACCCTACTCTGTGTGCCCAACCATGTCCAGCACTACCAATTACATGTGGTCTGCTACTCTGCTTGGGTATGCATAATCAGTAGTGGAGTTTACATGTAGACATAGATGGCACATGGTGTACATGTCAGGGGATATATGTATTTTGGGGCTGTGCAGGGAGACATAACAAGGTCTGTAATGGACAATTGGCACACATGGCATTACAACCAAATAAAACAGAAACTCATCACCTCCACACATATTTTTACCTAATGATAGTGCTGTAGAATACATTGTCCTGGCATTGATCTCCAGGAGCATGATGTGTGCAACAGGACACATAGGGGTGTTACGATGCTTAGCCGTCGCAACATACACTTCTACAGGATGAACTTACATGATGAGCACGATAGCATGTCCCCCGACTTACCGTCTGTCCAACAGAGTTCTTGTCTTGAGACGCTACTAGCACAATGCACATTGAAGTAGGAGCATGGGTGGCACCCCAGCACGTCCCTATTTAAACACAACATGACCAATCAAACATCAGCATTGGCGCACAATCATTGGGCACAGCTGCCTACGCCCAAGCGGCTACGTCGATTACATGACGCAGAAGCAGTGTGATTGGTTGGATAGCATATAAAAAGCACTCACGAGCGAGGTATGGCACGCTTGCTGCCCAGAGTCATTAAGTAAGTACCGATGTTCACACATGAACTTTGATATGGCTGTGTAGTGTTTGAAGCAGCTTGGCACTACTGATCGTTCTTGTGTAGTGTTGCAGACGCCCAAGTGGTGGTGTATATAGTTTGTAATGATGGTGGATTTGGCAGCTCAATTGAGTACTGACAAATGGATGCATGACTCTTTATTCCCCCTAAACACCCTCCTCATTGACAACCCATTTTGCCATTGTCATACAGGATCATGTTTGAAGGATGCGTCTGTGGTTAGTTGAGTTAAGCATCTGAATTGTACCCACATTGTAGTGTCCTTGAACACACACAATGGAACTATTCTGCCCATACTGAGATGTGTCGTGGCCCATGTGGCTTCTGCGAATGTCTGCATGTGAAGATCCGGCATTATCAACTCCTCAGGGATGTCTCTTGGACATGATGAGTATGCAATAGTCTGCTGCATGGGCTGATAGTTTGTCCAGAAAACACAAGGATGGGTTATGTGTGTAATGTGATTGTATACAATTGTTAAGAACCATGATTTGCTAATTGTGAGCTAACTATTTTGGGAAGGCTTGTGGTCATACCTGAACATTATGGGCAGGTATATGGAGGTATGGTCAGGATGTGTCCATTTGGACGATGGAGATGTATTTGTTGAGGAGGGCCATGGGTGTAGTGTGACCTGGTTTGGGTGTCAGGCAGTGTAATGTAGTGTTTGCCACTTCAATGGTGCTATATATGTATGTGGATGGCCATATCAGCAGACTTGGTTAGGATGTTGTTAAGTGCCTTGAAGATGTATAGTGAAGGAGGTGGGAGGTATTGGGTATGTGTGATGTTGCATTCTTGTAGTGATGTTTGTTTTCCTCACATTTGCAGGGGTTGGTAGGGGTTGGTAGGTGCGACCATCATGGACCCTGATGGAGATGCCATCGTGGCTATTGCCTTGGTGGAAGAGGAATTGTGGCTGGAGGATAGATATGAGAGGTTGCGGGCTCGCAGACCATGCCGTGTGTGGGCTCGTGATTGGCTTCTCCAATGGGAGAACCGGAGCCACATGTAGCTGGTCCGTGAGCTGGAGGATCGGAGTCCGCATGATTTCAGGAACTATCTCCGTATGTGAACTTACAAGAAGAAATTTCCAGCACCAGACCAATCTTCAAATATTCGGTGTCTTTATTGGTGCATCATGAATAAAATAACATTCTGCGGGATGCAGCCCCCTCCTAAACGCCGTTTAGGAGGGGGCTGCGTCCCCCAGAATGTTATTTTATTCATTATGCACCAATAAAGACACCGAATATTTGAAGATTGGTCTGGTGCTGGAAATTTCTTCTTGTAAGTTCACTTCTGGATAGCAAAACATCCTTCCTGGCACCAAACAGCTCCAGGTGATTTCAGTGAAGCAACATTCCCTCCCCCTTTCCTCATTCATCACTATCTCCGTATGTCTGAGGACTCTTTCACATACCTGTTGGAACGCATAAGGCCATTGATAGCCCGACAGGACACTTTGATGCGTCTAGCTGTGCCACCTGAGGAGCGTTTGGCTGTTACTTTGCGGTGCCTGCAACAGGTCGTTCAAGGACAGACCTGCAATACAGTTCACGTGTGTCACTGTCCATGCTGAGCCGCCTGATCCCGGAGACGTGTGAGGCCATCTAGAGTACTCTGCTGTCATCCTACATGTAGTTCTCAACAACCACCGCTGAATGGATGGATGTTGGCAGAGGGTTTGAGGACCGCTGGCAATTTCCTAACTGCGGCGGGGCTTTGAATGGTAAGCACATGAGGATCACGAAACCCCCCAAATCTGGGTTCTTGTATTATAATTACAAAGGATATTTTAGTGTGGCCCTCATGTCCCTGGTGGATGCTCACTATGACTTCCTCTATGTGGACGTTGGAATGAACGGGCGTGTCTCAGATGGGGGTGTGTTTGCACACTGCTCCTTGGCCCAAGACCTAAGTAGAGGTGGTCTGAACTTGCGCTCAAATGATGAGACAACCCATCATCCCAACTTTGCGTTTGTGGGGTTATGAAGCATTCCCACTTCAGGCTCACCTACTACGGCCATATCCCCAGAGGACGCTTACTTCTGAGCAGCGCATTTTCAATTACCAGCTATCCTGGGCCCGCTGTGTGGTTGAAAATGCATTTGGTATCATGGCCAATACATTCTGCGTGTTTCATACGCCTATGCATATGAAAGTGGAATCTATTGATGTGGTAGTGCTGGCCTGCTGTGTGCTGCATAACTTCCTGCGTCATAGGGATCGGTCATCATACACGCCGGCAAGTTATGTGGATTCTGTGGACCCCACAACAGGGGAGGTCCATCCAGGGGACTAGCGGGCTTCCGACCATGGTGTGGCACCTCTCCAGCCGCTGAGCCGCGGTCTGAGTCTGCAGGATGCCAGGAACAGCAGAGATGCATACTGCTACTACTTTAATGGCCCTGAGGCAGTGGCCTGGCAGCACCAGCAGGTGTAGGGTGGCTGGTGTTGTGAGGCATAAACATGAGGATGAGGGTGGAGTCACCAGGATGGCTGCACCAGAAAGATTATGGTGGTGTTTTGGTGTACATTACTTAGTTCGTTTTTTTTTGGGGTTCAGTACTGTCAAATGTTTGGGTATGGCCATTATTTCTCATCATGTTTTCTTTATTTGTATGATGTTAACACTTCTGTTTGTAATGTTTTGTGTGTGTTGTAAAAAATACTTTTCTTTGTGCACAAAAAAGTCCTACTAAAAAAAAAAAAACTAACTACCCGTGTCTGTCTTTACTTTTGAATCCAGGGCAGTTGCACATAACTTTATGCTGTGCACAGAGGTACAGTGTTGTCCAAAAGTATTGACACCCCTGCAATTCTGTCAGATAATACTCAGTTTCTTCCTGTAAATGATTGTAATCACAAATTCATTGGTATTATTATCTTCATTTAATTTGTCTTCAATGAAAAAACATGTATTGGCACCCTCAGCCTAATACTTGGTTGCACAACCTTTAGCCAAAATAACTGCGATCAACCGCTTCTGGTAACCATCAATGAGTTTCTTACAATGCTCTGCTGGAATTTTAGACCATTCTTCTTTGGCAAACTGCTCCAGGTCCCTGATATTTGAAGGGTGCCTTCTCCAAACTGCCATTTTTAGATCTCTCCACAGGTGTTCTATGGGATTCAGGTCTGGACTCATTGCTGGCCACCTTAGAAGTCTCCAGTGCTTTCTCTCAAACCATTTTCTAGTGCTTTTTGAAGTGTGTTTTGGGTCATTATCCTGCTGGAAGACCCATGACCTCTGAGGGAGACCCAGCTTTCTCACACTGGGGCCTACATTATGCTGCAAAACTTGTTGGTAGTCTTCATACTTCATAATGCCATGCACATGGTCAAGCAGTCCAGTGCCAGAGGCAGCAAACCAACCCCAAAACATCAGGGAACCTCAGCCATGTTTGACTGTAGGGACCGTGTTCTTTTATTTGAATGCCTCTTTTTTTCTCCTGTAAACTCTATGTTGATGCCTCTGCCCAAAAAGAGAGAACATTCTTCCAAAACGTTTTAGGCTTTCTCAGGTAAGTTTTGGCAAACTCCAGCCTGGCTTTTTTATGTCTTGGTGTAAGAAGTGTGGTCTTCCTGGGTCTCCTACCATACAGTCCCTTTTCATTCAGACGTCGACAGATAGTACGGGTTGACACTGTTGTACCCTCGGACTACAGAGCAGCTTGAACTTGTTTGGATGTTGTTCGAGTTTCTTTATCCACCATCCGCACAATCTTGCGTTGAAATCTCTTGTCAATTTTTTTTTTCCGTCCACATCTAGGGAGATTAGCCACAATGCCATGGGCTTTAAACTTCTTGATGACACTGCGCACGGTAGACACAGGAACATTCAGATCTTTGGAGATGGACTTGTAGCCTTGAGATTGCTCATGCTTCCTCACAATTTGGTTTCTCAAGTCCTCAGACAGTTCTTTGGTCTTCTTTCTTTTCTCCATGCTCAATGTGGTACACACAAGGACACAGGACAGAGGTTGAGTCAACTTTAATCCATGTCAACTGGCTGTAAGTGTGATTTAGTTATTGACAACACCTGTTAGGTGCCACAGGTAAGTTACAGGGGCTGTTAATTACACAAATTAGAGAAGAATCACATGATTTTTCTAACGGTTCCAATACTTTTGTCCACTCCCTTTTTTATGTTTGGTGTGGAACTATATCCAATTTGGCTTTAGGACAATTCTTTTTGTGTTTATTTCCCTGAAGAAAAAAAATTAAATGAAGATAATAATACCAAAGAATTTGTGATTGCAATCATTCTCAGGAAGAAACTGAGTATTATCTGACAGAATTGCAGGGGTGTCAATACTTTTGGCCACAACTGTATGTGATAGGTGAATTGTGATTGATGGGTCTGTGCAGCATTGTCTGCTAATGTCCAGTACACAGGTCCAGCCCTATGGCCTACACTGCATGGCGTGACATAATGTCCATTATGATGTGTTTGGCCACATGGGAACGTGTCCACACGCATGGAGAATGCAATGATGTTTGGGGGAATGTAGGTACACTCTAGTAAAAACAGGCAAACGTGTACACACACATAGTTCAGCCATGGCAGCTCTGCCATGTCGTGGAAGAATGCAGGCACATATGTGCATAGTTTGGTTAGTATCTTACCGCCATCAGCTACAGACGCACACATAGCCATTGTGTAGTGTAAGCCACTGTCCTGCACAACACTGCTCCTGTGTGACGCTTTTGCTCCACGAAAGTGTGTTGCAGTAGCCACTATCTACAAGACAAGCGTGTAATAATGACAAAGTCCAATACACAATGGCGTCATGTATTAGCATGCTGCCCAATCATAACGCTGTTGCGTTGTCCAAATGAGCATGCTTGGGCGCGGTGTAAAGCACTGTGGCACGCCTATGTCCTCGCCGCACTGAACATGTACGCCCACATTACCTTTGGGATTGCAGGGTGTGAAGTGGCGATGGAAGTCGAGCGGATTGGTAACACTGTGGGTGAGGCGATTTCCGGTGTGACACATCACCTTTCTTTCAGTGCGAGATTGCGGCGTGTAATAGCACCATCGCCAATCTGAGGCGAGCATGAAATATGTGCACACGCACGTTACATCGCCTCATATCGCCAGGCGAGATTGCGGCGTGTAAAGGTACCCTAATGAGAAGAGAGATTTGATGGGCTCTGAAAAGTCCAAAATTGTGAGATGTTTTGCAGAGGGATAGAGCAGTCTTGAAATTGGCAAACTTTTGAAGCGTGATCACCGAACAATCAAGTGTTTCATGGCAAACAGCCAACAGGGTTGCAAGAAGCGTGTTGGGCAAAAAAGGTGCAAAATAACTGACCATGAGTTGAGGAAAATCAAGCTTGAAACTGCCAACATGCCATTTGCCACCAGTTTTGCAATATTTCAGAGCTGCAACGTTACTGGAGTATCAAAAAGCACAAGGTGTGCCATAGTCAAGGACATGGCCAAGGTAAGGAAGGCTGAAAAACGACCACCTTTAAACAAGAAACATAAAATAAGAGGCTGTGGTAGCTGCTGCATGCAATGTTGATCGTAAACAGATCAAGCAACTGACAGAATCTATGCATGGAAGGCTGTTGAGTGTCATCATAAAGGTAATATTAAGCTTTGATATTTAAGAGTCTTTTGGGTGGATTGAGAACATAGTTGTTGATCAATAATAAAAATAATCCTCTAAAATACAACTTGCCTTATTCTGCAGTGTATGTAAACTTAGGATACCTTTACACGCCGTTACAACAAGGTGGAAACAACCGGGTGCTTCACGTGCACGAGCACGCACCAATGGTTACAAACGGTACCCGATTCCGCCTTTACACGCCGCTACAAGGTGCTTTACAGAAGGTTGAATCTATCTCTGGATGCACCGCCGGGTGCCTAAAGTTACCTTCTGTAGAGCACCTTACCTCATTTACACACCGTAACAGAAGGTAATATGGGAGGACCTGGTGCAGCAGGGACAACACATAGGCGTGCCAGAATTGTGGATTACGAGAGGTTCGTACACTGATAGGACAAAGCAATAGCATCATGATTGGCCAGCCAGTGCAGGAGGCTGACTAATACATGACGCTCGAGCAATTGTGTAGTGTGACTGGTCACCTCATTAAATATGCCGCCCTACGCAGCGACAACCAATCACAACGCAGGAGCTTCCACCAATGATTGCTGAAGGGGGGTGGTTTCCCGGAGGCTGTGTCACGCCCCGGGGAGTTATCTAGGTGACGAATAAACTTTACCCTACCGTATTTACACGCCGTTACCACCGGGTTGAAATCAACCTGTTTTAGACCACTGCTCTGAAACAGGTGCCTCAAGTGACGGGTGGCAACAACCGCCTTTACATGCCGCTACCTCGGGTTGATTTGACGGTGCAAGATACATTTGTCTCATAAACCCGGTTGTTTCCACCCGGCTGTAGCGGCGTGTAAAGGTACCTTTATGGTTTCAACCGTAGATAGATGCTAGATAGATAGCTATAGATAGGAAACACGAAACAGCACAAAAAATAACACTTCAGGTGCAAGTCCCCCTACCATAAATCTATAAGCTTCAATAGTAAATAGAAAAATGGACGACAGCCAGCTTGACAAAGGCTACAAGTTAGCTGAAACGTTACGATTCTCGGGAAAAAATCCACATAATTTTCTCTTAAGCAAGCAGTGCCGTCCATTTTTCTATCTAGATAGATAGATATAAATAGAAAACAACTGCACAGCACTCAAGATATAGTGTGAACTGGTGCATGCTGCGATGCTGAAACAAACAACCAGAAAAAATTCACTGCAGCACTCAGTTACTACCAAAAATGTACACATGCTAATAAGCAGTCTATATATGAGGAAAAAATGTATAAACTTACGTTTTTTTCATTTTTATTTGCTGGGGTTCTTGGTACATATATTGGCCAATATCTGCTTGCTCATCAACCACTCCACAGTGACCCCAGATCTGATGAGTCCTACGCTGACATCCCTGTCTCGGGGCCTGAGGAAAAGGCTGGAATCAATGGGAAAGTGATGACACAGAATGGGAAGAGCTTGGGGAATATGCCTGCATGCATTTGTGACTCACATAAGGTCACAAGGGACTGCTCTTACTTAGACATTTGGGTGATTCCTCCCCTATTGACACTCAGATAGTGAAATACATATTCCATAGCAGTTTACAATGTGCCCATTGTAGCGTTAGACTTCACCCTCTTCCTCCTCCACCTCCTCCACCACCATGTGATTCTGTCACCCTACATTCAAATGTTCAGATGGCCTGCAGTAGGCAGGAAATCAGAGTTTGGTGAGAGCCCAGAGATGGCCCTGTAACGTTCGTTTTGGAGGGACCTCTCTTACTTAGACATTTGGGCGGTCCCTTCCCCATTGACACTCAGGTAGTGGATTACATATTCCATTACAGTTTCCAATGTGCCTATTGTATCGGTGGACTTCACCGTCCCCCTACGCTGCCACCATGTGATTATAGAAAATGATGGGAGTGATGGTGTGCCACGGTCCGCACTGCTCTGGGTTCAGAATAACTCACCAAAGAGCCAGTCAACTTTTCATCCTCTTTATTCCTCCTACGCGTTTCAGCGCCACACCCGGCGCCTTCCTCAGGG
This sequence comes from Allobates femoralis, assembly GCA_033576535.1. Lineage (NCBI taxonomy): Eukaryota > Metazoa > Chordata > Amphibia > Anura > Aromobatidae > Allobates > Allobates femoralis. The sequence continues at coordinate 75,644,062 of JARQOC010000008.1, forward strand.
ATATATCACTAGTGTCACTGGTGATAGGGCACTATTGCGCCTCTTGTCCCCCTCCCTTTTATATTCTACAGTACCATGTGATTATGTTGCTCTACATTCAAATGTTAAGAGGGCCTGCAGTAGGCAAGAAACCTGAGTTTGGTGAGGGCCCAGAGGGGGCCCTGTAATGTACGTTTTGGAGGGACCTCTGTTACTTAGACATTTGGGGCGGTCCCTCCCTCATTGACTCTGTGATAATGGAATTCATATTCCAAAGCAGTTTACAATGCGCCTATTGTAGTGTTGGGCTTCACCTTCCTCCACCTCCATGACATTTTGTGGCTCTAAATTCAAATGTTCTGAGGGCCTGCAGTAGGCAGGAAAACTGAGTTTGGTGAGGGCCCAGAGATGTATGTTTTGGTGGGACCACTCTTACTTAGACATTTGGACGGTCCCTTTCCCATTGACACACAGATAGTGGAGTACATATTCCATAGCAGTTAACAATGTGCCCATTGTAGTTTTGGGCTTCACCCTCCTCCTCCTCCTTCTCCACCTCCTCCACCACCATGTGATTCTGTGGCCCTACATTTAAATGTTCGGCAGAAGGCAGGAAGTCTGAGTTTGGTGAGGGCCCAGATGGAGCTATGTAACATATGTTTTGGAGGGACCACTCAGGGCTGGCTCCAGATATTTGTGCGCCCCAGGCGAAAGAGTCTCCATGGGCCCCTTTAACACCTGTCCGCACTGCTGCACATCTGGACCATAAGCCGCTCCCCTGGTTTGGACAGATGTACGTAAGAAAACATTTTTTCCTATTACTTAAAGCTTTCCATTGCGGTGTAAAAGGGAGGTGTCACTAATGCTAATTTTTGATGTACTAGGGTAGAATATGGAGGCAATAAATCTATAGTTAGTGTCTTTCTACAAACTATATTAGACACACGCAGCTCTGCTATATACCCATAGACCTTGATGGCTCTGCTATATGCACATGTAGACACATACAGCTCTGCTACATGCACACTTGACACACAGCTTGAGACTTGCAAGCTACACACACAGTTCTGCTACATGCACATGACACACACAGCTTACAGCTCTGCGACTTGCACACTATACACACAGAGCTCTGCAACATGCCCAATACATGCACATAGAGACATGCACTGCTCTGCTACATGCACAATACACACACAGCTCTGCTACATGCCCAATACATCCACACTACACACACAGCTCTGCTACATGAACATACAGATACACACACCTAGATTTGCTACATGCCCAATACATACACACTACACAACATGAACAAACAGATACATACAGCTCTGCTACATGACCAATACATTAACAGTACACACACAGCTCTGTTACATGCCGAATACATGCACATGCAGACACACACGTAGCTCTGCTACATTCACACTACACTCAGGTCTGCTACATGCCCAATACATGCACACTACACACACAGCTCTGCTGCATGAACATAAAGATACACAGTTCTGCTTAGATGCACATACACAGATTTCCAGGGACAATGTGCTGTCGGTCAGTACTGCCACAAACTACTCGAAGTCCAAACTTCACTCTATAAGTTTATTGTATCTAACGCTTTTCGGAGCCTGCTATGCTCCTTCATCAGGGAGGTGTATGAGGTCCCTGATGAAGGAGCATAGCAGGCTCTGAAACGCATGGGTACAATAAACTTATAGAGTGAAGTTTGGACTTCGAGTCGTTTGTGGCAACGCGAACCGACAGCACATTGTACCTGGAAATTTCTGGAATGTTACCACATAGCACATGAAGGTGTGGGTCCAGCAGCAGCTGCCATTACATGCCTTCAATACTGGTTGTGTGTAACACAACTACATATGGTGAGCAGTGACCATTATGGCTCTTAAGCTGTGAGGTAGCGCCCTCGGGGATCTCACTTGGCAATGGAAATTACACCAACACGTGCTTATAATGTAACAATTGACTACCCGTTTATTTAGCACATACATATAAGATAAGATAAGATAAACTTTATTGATCCCGGAGGAAATTACAGTATTACAGCTGCAGAATAAAGATCAAGAACATTTCACACTTTACAAAATAAGTCTATATGGACAGCAGATGTGGGTAGACTGGTACATGTACCTCACCTATTCCCCCCATACACTTAGAACTTCACATAGTCTTGGGACGCTTTACACTTATACATTTGTTAAACATCCCCACAGCTGTCGGAACAAACGATTTTCTGTATCTTTCCTTTTTACACATTAGTTGGATTAGACGCTTGCTGAATGTGCTCTTCTGCTTCGCAAACAGTTCAGAGAGCGGGTGTGTATTGTTGCTCATTATAGCCTTGCATTTCTTATTAATTCTATCCTCTAATACCTCCTAGAAAGTCCTAAGTTGTAGACCCACCGCCGCACTAGCCTTCTTGATAAGTTTATTCAGCCTATTAGAGTCAGCTGTGCGCACACTACTACCCCAGCATATTATTGCAGCAAAGATTGCACTCGCCACAATAGATTGGTAGAACATTTCAAGCATTTTGCTACACACATTAAACGACCTTAACTTCCTTAGGAAGTAAAGTCTACTCATCCCTTTCTTGCAAACCTTCTCCATATGGCACCTCCAATCAAGCTTGCTGTCCAGGTCAACCCCCAAATATTTGAAATTCTCCACCATCTCCACATCCTGACCATCAATAGTGATAGGTAAGCAATCCTTCATGCACCTTCCATAACTCAACACCAACTCCCTGGTTTTCTTTACTTGAGTTCTAAATGGTTCGCCTGGCACCAGTCAACAAAGTCCGAGACCACCCTTCTGTATTCCTCTCCCCCCGGCCTCTCTCAATACCTCCGACTATCACTGAGTCATCAGAGTACTTCTGAAGGTGACAAAGGTCTGATTTATACTGAAAATCAGCTGTGTATAACGTAAAAAGGAATGGCGACAGCACCTTCCCTGAGGGACTCCAACACTGCTCCGAACACTATCCGATACGGCCGCCCCCAACCTTACGAACTGTGGCCTGTCCGACAGGTAATCAATGATCCAATTCACTAGTCCCTCATCAACCGCCATTTCAACCAGCTTTTTACGTAATAATAGTGGCTGTAAGGTGTTGAATGCACTGGATAAATCGAAGAACATGGCACGTACAGTGGTTCCATCATTGTCCAAAAAGGAATGTACTGTTTGTAGCATATATGCTACAGCATCGTCCACCCCCAGACTCTGCCGATACGCAAACTGAAGGGGGTCCATAAAAAAGCAGACACCCTCGGACACAAGTAGGCAAGTACAATTCTCTCCAAGGACTTCATCGCATGCGATGTTAAGGCCACCGGTCTATAGTCGTTATGGGAGCTCGGGAAGGTAGTCTTGGGAACCGGCACCAGGCAATAAATCTTCCATAGAACTGGTACTCTCTGTGATTGTAAGCTCCAGTTAAACAGGTGCTGGAAGACAGTGCACAACTGATTTGCACACACTCTGAGGACACGTGGACAGGTACCATCAGGCCCTGCTGCTTTACCAATGACCAGCTTACTAAACTGTTCCCTCACATCATTTTCTGAGATCAAGAAAGTCTCCAACTTCCTCCTCACGGTTGATATTGCTTGTCGCTCCCCGGCCTTCTCCCCTGTTGACATTGCACATTTATCGTTGAATCTGTTGAAAAACTCATTCATCTCATTAGCCATGATCAGCCCCCCCACACCCCTGATCTGACCTTGCCTTAAACCCAGTCAATAGCTTCATTCCCGCCCACACTTCTCTGGAGTTGTTGTGTGACAATTTATTTTCCAATTTAATTCTGAATGCTTCACGGGCAATCTTAATTTTCCCCTTTAAGTCTCGCTGTACAATTTTCATCTCCTCCTTGTCTTTCATTTTAAAAGCTTTTTTTTTCCTGTTTAGTAGATGTTTCAATTCTTTTGTATCCAAGGCTTATTGTTTGCATAACACCGAATCTCATGAATAGGTACAATATTGTCAGTACAAAAGTTGATGTAATCAGTAACTCTCCCGGTAACCTCATTAACATCATCATTATGTTCCCTGGCACATAACACCTCCCAGTCTGTGCAATCAAAGCAGTCTTGTAACCTCTTCTCTGCTGCGGGAGACCACTTCCTTATCTGTTTAATTGTCACTGGTTGTTTGCAGACAACTGGTTGATAGGCTGGAGACAATAGTATGAGGTTGTGTTCAGATTTCCCCAGGGGGGGCAATGCAGATGATGAGTAAGCATCCTTAACACTGGCATAGAGGAGATCCAATATATAATTGTCCCGTGTAGAACATTTGACATATTGATAGAACTTTGGTAATGAGATCTTGGCTCGATTAAAATCCCCAGAAATGACAGTTAGAGAGTCAGGGTGTTTCGTCTGAAGCCGGGCAATCACCCCAGACAGTACTTCACTAGCTGCCTCTGGATTTGCAGATGGTGGTATATACGACACCACTGCAATAACAAGAGAGAATTCTCTAGGCAGATAGTAAGGCCTGAGGCCCACTGCTAATAGTTCAATGTTTGGGCAACAATGTCTCTCCTTTACTGTTACATGCCCCTGATTACACCATCTGTTGTTAATGTACAGTATCACTCCTCCACCCTTCTTTTTAGCGCACTTCACTCTGTCCCTGTCAGCCCGAACCATATGAAACCCTGGTACCGATACACATGAATCTGGGACGTCCTCATGCAACCAGGTTTCTGTAAAGCACATGAGACTGCATTCCCTGAACTCCTTCTGGGTCTTACACAGAGCCAGCAGTTCATCCGACTTGTTACCAAGCGATCGTACATTACCCATGATGATGGATGAAACCGCAGGTTTAAACCTTCTTCTCCAGGACTTGATCTTCTTGCCTGCTCTGCAACCTCTGAAAGGTCTCCTCATTTACCGTGGAACATGTGGTATTGCAACTGCTGGAGAAGACTTTGTTCTGCGCAGTTCCAGAAGACGACTCCTTGAATACACTACTCGTTTAGCGACAGACCTAATCACAACCATCCGATCAGTGATTCCATCCATCCCACGAGGCCTCTCCGTGGCATATTGTATACGGTGCTCTCCGCCGAGCACATATGGCTGTATCACTGACACAGGCTGTGGGCAACAGCATACATCCATCGGTAGTATTAGCTGAGATGGACCATATAGCGTACCCCAAAGTGGCCATGCCAGCAGGGGACTAGTGAGTGGTAGTGGAGGATCCAGGTGAAAACCATATGCTGTGTGCCCAGCGGCAGTAGAAAGTGTGGGGTGTGCTGCATTTTCCATCCCACAGCAGACCAGCGTGCAGGAACGTCGCAATCCACGAGATGAAAACATTGCATAGATCCAAGGTTGAAATTAGAGGTCCAAAAAGATATCAGGAAAGGTACAAAGACTGTAGCAAAACTGTAACAAACAAAATAATAGCTGCTGCAATGGGCTGCCACTAGCAAGGCGCCCTATTGTCTCCACAGTCTGGCAGAGAGCAGACAGCACGTCTGCACACTTCTGAGTCCAGCTGAGAATTGTTGTTATCATAACCAGGGTAGCACATATCATAACCAGGGTAGCACATCAAACATTGATCACATAATTCATTACATTACACTAGAAAAGCACATCACATAATACATTACATTACATATATCATAGAACACATACATTTACCGTAACTAACTATCACCGGGTTCTGTGGGTCCCAATGGAGGTTCCGGCCGCCTAACTCTATTTACATAACACTTAACACTAAACCAGACCCCCTCACAAGATCCGGGTACAGCCCTGTTCACACAGGTTTCATACAGGCTGCTACACTGTGGACAGCCTTCACACACATTCCTCCAAGATCAATGGAACCATATCACGACCCATTGTCTGTCCCAATAGCGGCCATGACCGTCTGGCTCTCAAGCCGTACACGGTCTCCCACCACATGGTACGGTAAAGGTTCCAGCCTGACCGATATCTTACTCCTCACACACGCTCACAGCCCATCATCCATGGACTGCGGCTCCCCTGGGTCCATAACAGGGTTTGGCAAACCTGAGTCACCAGGTACACCGAGCGTCACCAAGGCCTCCTCACCACGTGTTTAGGCCCGACAAACCTCCATCCTGTGGCAGGTCTCCAGGTCGACGACTGTGCACACCTCTGAGTCTGAGCCTTGGTTCCCCACTCTAGGAGCCCTGTTCACCCCTGCGTCTGGCCACAGATTCACACACACCATTGGAGAGACAGGTGTCTTCCGCATGCAGCAGGCCAAGCCGCCTTCTCGTCCCAACGGGACGGAACGCCTCCGATCTCACACCCACACTGGCTGGGTCTCTCTCACAGTCTGAACAGAACTCTCCTCTCACACACACCTGGCAGGTTAAGTCCTGCTCGCCACAACCACCTGGGCTGTCAGCAATCAGCACCCATTACTTTCCTTTGGTTACTCATTGGTCTCATCAGCCACTCGCAGCCGCTCATTTGGCTCATGAATCTCCTGGCTATTAACCCATTGTGTACCAGACAGGTTTACAGCGCTCACACAGGAAAACAGGCTCATATGAACAGGATCCTAAGCTGATAACCCATGTGATGCACCCCGGCCATGGGATCATGCCGGCTGTGCCTTACATACCCTCCTCCTTGTTCAGACCAGTGGGGGATGAACACACTGCAAATCCTGTCCTATCTCCCCCCTCCTTGTTCAGACCAGTAGGGGGTGAACACAGTCCCAATACACAGTTCATTGTAATCCGGATTTGGCGCTGACTTGGCAACTTCGTGACCCCACCGAGCCACCGGATATTTTGAGTATGCTGACTTGGTCTTCGGGACCCCACCGGGCCTCCCGATACTTAGAGTATGACGTCTTCGTGACCTCGCCGGGTCACCGGCAAGATGCTTGGGTGCGACGTGCGGTTGCCTATAGCCACCAAGTCCATATAAAGTGTACCAACACAATTGTTCATATAAGGTGCCCCCGCATCGTTTACCATAGCCCTCGGCTGTACCACTTCCCTGGGCTATCATGCCCTTAGCAACCGGGCTGCATTGTGTCAGCGGGCTGCCATGCCCGCATTCTCCACCCTTGTGAGGTAGCACCCCGGGGAACTCGCTTGGCCACGGAAATTACACCAATACGTGCTTATAATGTGACAATTGACTACCCGTTTTATTAGCACATACATATCATAACCCGGGTAGCAAATCAAACATTGATCACACAATTAATTAAATTACACTAGAAAAGCACATCACATAATACATTACATATATCATAGAATACATACATTTACTGTAACTAACTATCACCGAGCCCTGTCGGTCCCAATGGCGGTTCCAGCCGCGTAACTCTATTTACATAACACTTAACACTAACCCAGACCCCCTCACAGGATCCGGGTACAGCCCTGATCACACAGGTCTCATACGACCCATGGTCAGTCCCAATAGCGGCCATGCTTCCAATAGGACAAAGTACCTCGTGGTCCGAGCTGCTGTGTTCGTATGATGTAAAAACCAGATACAGCGGTATGTCTGGGTATAGTAGTAGCTGTTTACTTTCTGACGCGTTTCAGAGTCATATCCCAAACTCCTTCCTCAGGGATGTTCCCTGAGGAAGGAGTTTGGGATATGACTCTGAAACACGGCGGAAAATAAACAGCTACTACTATACCCAGACATACCACTGTATCTGGTTTTTACATCATACGAACACAGCAGCTCGGACCACGAGGTACTTTGTCCTATTGGAAGCTTATCGTGACCACAGTGACCTGTGGAGGTACGGTCCTGGCAGCAGCTGTATTGTTCTGAGCGATCACGCTGGTTGTGTGCTACACAACCCTATCAGGTGAGCAGTTCCTAAGTTACAACATCAAAACCTGTCTCCTAAGGATAAGACCCTATGTTGCGCATTCTCACCCCTTTCTTAGATTCCAATAGCGGCCATGACCGTCTGGCTCTCAAGCCGTACGCGGTCTCCCTCCACATGGTACGGTACAGGTTCCAGCCTGACCGATATCTTACTCCTCACACACGCTCACATCCCATCATACAATATCCATGGACTGCAGCTGCCCTGAGTCCGGAACAGGGTTTGGCAAACCTGAATCACCGGGTACACCGAGCGTCACCAAGGCTTCCTCATCACGTGTTTAGGCCCGACAAACCTCCATCCTGTGGCAGGTCTCCAGGTCGACGACTGTACCCACATCTGAGTCGAGCGCCTTCCAGGATCAGCCTCGGTTCCCCACTCTAGGAGCATTCTTCACCCCTGAGTCTGGCCACAGATTCACACACACCATCGGAGGGACAGGTGCCTCCCGCATGCAGCAGGCCAAGCCTCCCTCTCGTCTCAACGGGACGGAACGCCTCCGATCTCACAGCTACACTGGCTTTTACATTGACAGTGCATGCACATACAGATACATACACACACACAATCTATACATTACCACATGGGTGCAGAGCAGGAGAGGAGCCACAGGGAGCTGCAGAAGGCTGCAGAACTTGAGCAGCAGCAGTAACTTCAAGGGCCTTAATTTCAGTCATGTGATCAGTCACATGACTGGAACTGGAAGGTCCTTCATCCTCCATGTAGCTCCCGGTAATCTTTCTCTCCTACTGTGTAACAATCACATAGATTAGTGCAGAGCAGGAGAGAAGACAGGGAGAGAGGGCATCTGTCTATGATTGGGTCTCCTCACTGCTTCCCTCACAGACAGCGAGTGGGCCCTCTCACTTCTTCAGGGCCCTGGCATCTGCCCGGGTATGCCGGGTGCTAGCGCCGGGCCTGGGACCACTGTTACTTAGACATTTGGGCAGTCTTACCCTCATTGACACTGTGATAGTGGAATACATATTGCCTAGCAGTTTACAATGTGCCCATTGCAGCATTGGGCTTCACCCTCGTTCTCCTACTTCTCCCCCTCATGACATTTTGCCGCCCTAAATTCAAATGTTCAGAGGGTCTCAAGTAGGCAGGAACCTGGGTTTGTTGAACGCCCAGAGATGGCCCTGTAATGTATATTATGGAGGGACCACTCCTACTTAGACTTTTGGGAGGGCCTTCCTCTATAATTTTGGGAGGGCCCTCCTCTATACATTTGGTGCTGATACAACAGCTTTAAGAATGACACAGCATAAGCAAAGCCATGGTTACTGGCACTGAAGGTCATCTCATCTGTACGTTGGGGAGGGCCTTCCTTTATTCATTTGGGAGTGCCCTCTATACATTTATGAGGTAGCGAGCGTTGATGTGCAAGTATTTGAGGACCCACAGCCAGAAGAAAGTCACTTTGAGGAACCTGATTTACTGTTTCCAGATGTCGAGATCGACGATGATGAGACACAGTTGCCATCAACTATAGATAAAAAGGAGACACAAGAGGCGCAGATTGTGCCTTATCAAAAAGACACTTTTGTTTGTATGTGGATTATATAGGGGTCCACTCACCTTCTCAGGTTGTGAAACCTACAACCAGTTTAAGCGCTTTAGCAGATGCTGCAGAACCTCCACCGTTACGCCAAAACCTTGGGAAAAACAGGAACTTTAAACAGGAATGGTTTTCACGGTGCACGCTGCTGCTTTAATCTATGTACTTCACAAGGGTTGTTTCCACCATCAGATCCTTTATTCAGCCATAACCAACGCGTTTCAGTGCTGTCCCAGCACCTTCCTCATACTTACTCATACTTCCTCAGGTATGAAACACTGAAACGTGTTGATTATGGCTGAGTAAAGGATCTGATGGTGGAAACAACCCTTGTTAAGTACATTGATTAAAGCAGCAGCGCGGACCATGGAAACCATTCCTGTTTAAAGCTTAAGTTGCCATCAAGTCAGCCTACAATCTCAATTGTGAAGGAGGATGACATGGAAGATGAGTTGGTCGGTGATGAGTCCACTGATACGACCTGGACCGTTGGCACGCATAGCCAGCACAGCAGCACAGAGGAAGATTGACATGTAACACCAACAGAGGTGCCAATGGGTTTGACCAGAATGAAAACTGGGTCAACTGTTCCCAAGAGCACCCCCACTATGGCCCAAGTCAGGGCATGGTGGCATTCAGCAACTGTCCGAAATTTTTTTTATGAAAGTCCTTTTGAGAAAAATATTGTAATTTCTAGCATCTGCCATACCAAGCTGAGCAGAGGTCAGAGCAAAGGTAACCTGAGCACCACGAGTAAACGTATCCACATGGCAGCCAAGCACATCAGTAGGTGGGCGGAACACCAGGTTACCAAATCTGCGTCTGTGCAGCAAACCACTGCCATGTTGCCTGTGCTTTGTTCTTGACGATCTGCTGTCTATCAAGCAGGCACTCATGCCTCCTGCCCACGAGGTGTGGTTGAACAGAAAAAGCAAACATCAAACTCATAGCAAACTGTGGCAGAGATCTTGAAAAGGAAGCATAAATAACCAACCACGTACCCACAGGCACAAATACTAAAATAACAGATTGCCAAATTACTATCTGTGGAAATTTTGACATTTAGGCTTGTGGGGACAGCCTGTGGCTGCTTTACGATATTCAATTCATAGCCGCCACTATTTTAGCCAGCGTGTTGAGCACGACTTACATAAGCATGTGTGAAACAATGTCAACTGTGCTGTCACCAACACTGTAACTAGAAAGGTCAACATAACAACAGACATGTGAAGACGTTGTTGTGGACACTCAGGGATGAAACATTTCTGTGACGCCACACTGGGTGAACCTGGTGGAGGGTAGGACAAAATGACAGCCTTGGACATCACACATCCTACGCACGCCAAGACTAGTCGGCCCAACTTCCATCATAGTTTCCATCTACTTGAATGCCAATTTCTGTCTCCCAACCTCCGTGACGTGTAGCAAACAAGGAAAGTCTGGGGAAAAGAAAACTAGTACAAACCAGTGTTTTAACCCTTACAAACGAAAAAGGGTCAGAGCCGTAAGCTAGCTCTGGCTGACTTTACAAACATCTGAAAACAATGAGAAAAAAACATATTTTCCTGACAGTAACGAATACACTCACTCATCATTAATGAACAAACAGATCCATATTGTAAGATTGTACCGTTTTGCCTTTCATGTACCACAAAAAGGAGCATAATCTTGTTTAGCCAAAAAAAGAAAAAATCAAAAACAATTATGTGCAGTCCCACCAATTTTTGCTAGCCAGCTAAGGAAAAGCTGCAGCAGCAGCTGACAGCTATACCTTGGTTGACAATGCAAAAGAGAGGTCACCCTACGCAGTTTTTTTAAAGTATTATTTATAAATAAATAATTTTAAAAAAAAACATGATGTCTCAGACAAATTGGATCACCAACCAAGATGAATCTGACAGCTGGGGTGGGTATGGTATTTTAGGGGGGGCATAGTTAAAGGGACTTCCCCAGCCTAAAAATAGCAGTCTAGAGCTGCTGTAGAACTGGCATCAAGTCCAGGGGCTAGTAATGTTGAGGTGTCTATCCTATACCTGACATTACTAACCCAGTCAGTAATCAGAAAAATAAACACAACAAAAAATATTTTATGTGAAAAATACACTCTCTGAACATTCCCTGTTTCACCTATTTATTGAAAAAAAAAAAAAAAAAAAAAACATTAAAAGAATCCTGCAGTAGTTCAGTGATTACGACCTAGTCCACAGAATCCGATGTAGTTCACAAAAGTGAACCTGCAGGACATAAAAAGAGAGAATTAGTAAATTCTAAAACAGACACCCTCATTCACCAATTTATTCCCCGACAAAATCCCAAGCATCTTACATGGTCCAATGGGAGGTCCCTCAATGACTCAGTCTCCCAGCATATAGGGGCATGTTCGGAGAATGTATCCCTCGTAGGCTGGAAGAGCAGCCACTACCTAACTCCTGGCTCTCATGCTGAGCTCTGCAAGAGGTGGGATTGTAACATGTAACATTGTCTTTGAGTTTACTGCAGATCAAACTCCTTGGCTCATGCAGGGGGTATCCCCCAAACCTGTGAGTGTGACGTGGGGTAACATCAGTGAGATTACTGCAAGTCAAACTCCTTACTAACACAGGGGTATCCCTCAAGCCTAGGAGTGTGATGTGTGGTAACGTCAGTGAGGTTACCATAGGTCAAGCTCCTGGCTCACACAGCAGGCATCCCATGCCCTTCTTATCTGATCATCCCTGTTATCTCCATAATTAATGTAAGGGTGGTAGGGTGGACAGTAGTATGAGCGGATATTTCTCATCTTAGCACTCCTGGTATCTCCAGTATTAGATCAAAATATCAGGGTGGAAGTGGATAGCCATGTGAGTGATCTCAACTTACCTCTTCACTCCTGCTATCTCAAGTGTTAGATCAGAAAGACAGGGTGGATAGCAGCATAAACAATCCCTTCTTACATCACCATTTTTGGCATCTGTCCTCAGATTGGACAGCAGTGTAAGAAGCCTTTCCCCAGAGAGGCGTGGCCTGCGGCTCCATGTGAAGTCGCACTCACAAGGAGCTCCCGGTGCTTACTGAAAAGCGACGGAGTTAATGTCCTTTTAGGTAATTTTCTACCACATAGAAGCTGTCAACCTGATCACTACTACTCAGAGGAAAAGCGAGGCGAGTTTGGTTGATTTTCACCCAGGAGGAACGCTTACACCGAAGGTGATCCCATCTCCCTCACAGCTCTAAGGGACCGGTGCCATCTTGGCCCCACATGTCACCGCTGCTGCAGAAAATCAAGCAGGCCAGAGCGAAGGGTACTGGCAACAGCTGTCACATTGAAGCATAAACCGGCGGGGACTTGAAGCTGCAGCACATTACCGGAGCTGTGACCTGCATAACGGTAGGACCCGTACCGGTCTGCCCCTTGCCGCTCCACCCTGTTCCGCCTACCACAACAGCCGTGAGGGGGGTTAAGAGACTAACCTGAGTCCTGCCACATTGATCGTAGGTGTGGTGGGTGCAGGTGAGACCCGGAGTGCACATAACCTCCAGTGGAAGAGAGGAACTACTTAATTAACAGCAGGTATGAGGGGCGGAGTGATCTCTGGAGCAGAAAGAGGTCCCCAATGCTGAAACAAAGCCCCATACTGTGACAAAGCCTCATAAAGCTATTCGCTAACAAGCTGAAGTTGCTGTAAAGCAAATCTATCAGTATTAACTGTCAGAAGTCACAAATCTGTAGCGACCGGTGGTAAGGCCGCGGGTGTGTGTGTATGTCTTGCTTCAACAGAATCTCCATACTCAGATTTAACCGGTAGTAACATCTCTTTACTGTAAAACATATCTATAACACAGTCAACTGATCTAGCTGCACACATGTATATGGTGGAGTCTCTGGATCTTCACTTTATCCGGGTGCGCAGCAAGAAGAAGAAAAAGAAAACACACAGAATGGAGATATCTTTCCCTAACTTTCCCTCAAATCACGTACCAGTCTATCCCAGAAGAAGATGTCGCTCCCACGTGGCAGGCCTGGGTCTCACGATGACGGGTCCCGATGCAGCGCTGAAGAGGGGGAAACTCCTCAGTCTTCCTCTTCGGTCTTCTTCCGCAGGTAACAGATTTTTATTAGTCTCTCTCTCTGTCCCGGGGCACACAGATCAGGAGAAGGGAGATCACAGTAACACAGATGGCTCCCTTATGTCGGTCACAGCCCCTACACATGTAATCCGGTGGCAATGTCCTGAATTCCGGAGGCAATGTCCTGAATTTGAGTTGGACCCTCGGTAAGACAAGGTCCTGCAGACCGGGGGTTGCAACAGCGATCCTCACGGGGTATTTCTTCCCAAGAATCTGGCTGCAAAAGAGCCCTATGTCGGGAGACACCACACGGTCTGTCCTGGCTGAACTCTGAGTCTCTACAGCTCTGTTTCTCTTCCTGTGTAAACAAAAGAGATGGTGGGGGATTTCCACCCTCTGTGATTGTACAGTCCACTAATGCCCCCTGGTGGACAAGTGCGGAAACAAAGTCCAATTCTATGTCCATCTCAATGCGGCAGTCTGAATTGTTCACCTCATTACATACCCCCCCACTTAAAGGTTGGCAGTCCCTGTCAACAACCGCCGGCTCCAAGGCAGTGATGGCTGTAGATGTCGCAGGGGTTGGTTGAGAGGTGGGCCATACATACTGGTCCCTGTAAGACCGTCCGGGGGCGGGATCCCAGCAGTGGTGCGGTCAGTGCGTCGCAAGGGTCGGTTGTTCCCCTCCTCGTCACTATCTTTACGCCCCACTCCAGTCAGTACTCCGGGAGAGGGACTGGTCTGTGTAGGTGGGTCACCGGTCTCAGAGTCGATGTGATCTCTATGTTGAGAAATGTCCGTGACGTCAGTCATGTCAGCAGCGTCACCCCCTCCGGTTACTGTGGAGGGGAGTCAGGCCGGGAGCGGCAGGGGCACAACATATTTCGGTGCACAGTGCGGGTGCTGCGGCTGTCTTCACCCCGCACTCGGTATACATGTCCATTGGGGTAAGGGCGTTCGATTACCCGGTAGACTTCAGTCTCCCACTTTGCTCGAAGTTTCCCTTGAGGCTTCCTAATACGGAGCAAGACTAGCTGTCCCAACTTTAAGGGTTTCTCTTGCACGGGGAGTGGGTCAGCATGTATCTGGCCCCGGATTTGTTGACTCACCAGCCGGTGTACAGTCTCCATCTTCTGTCGGTGAGCATTTAGCCAGGAGGGGTAGTTATGGCAGACATCTTCTTCTGGGCGGAATAGGTTCAGGTCATGGACCCCTTTTCCTGGGCGGCCAAAGAGAAGGGTGTGTGGGGTGTAGCCAGTCCACGGAGTGGACCTGGTTGTTGTAGGCCCATACTAGATCTGGAAGGAATTGGGGCCATCGATCTTTCTTATCTTCGGCCAAGGTGCGGATCAGCTGGAGTAGGGTCCGGTTAAAGCGTTCACATGCACCGTTCCCTTGTGGATGGTAAGGAGTGGTCCTCGACTTCTGGATCCCATACATCCGATGCAGCTCCTCGATGACTCTGCCTTCGAAACAAGCCCCCTGGTCGGAGTGTAACCTCTCCGGACATCCATAGACGTGGATGAACTGTCGACAGATGGCCTGTGCAGCCGATTCGGCCGTCTGGTCCTTGGTAGCAACAACGACGGCGAATTTTGTGAAGTGGTCCACCATGACTAGGCAGTATTGATAGCCACTGCTCGCCGTCCCAATCAGCAGATAGTCCACCATCAACAGCTCAAGAGGCCTGGAGGTTTTAATCGTCTGGACAGGTGCACGCTGTTCAGTGGACTTGTGCAGTTCACAGATGCGACAGGTTCTGCAGACGGATCTTAATCTACTCCGAAGTGTCCATTCCTTTTGTGGGCTTCGGCCACCATCTCACGGGCTAACTGAGCAGGTACTACAACTTGTGTGCATTCCTCCAGCATGTGAGACAAGAGAATCTTCCGGTATAGTACTTCTTCTCTCAGAACCAGCCGGTCCCACTGGCTGAGCAGGGTCAAGGTTTCGGTAGACAGTCGTGACCGTGCTTCGGAGGAGGGCTTCTGCTGTTGTTTCACCCATTGCTTGAGTAGGGCCCATTCAGGGTTCTGGTCCTGGAGCCTGCACCACTCTTGGGGACACGGTGTGACCCCCACTGGAGTTCCAACTTCGCCCACAACGAACTGGAGGTAATCCATCATCTGTTGGGAAAGCCTTGCAAAGTCGGGCGTCTCGTCTCCTTCTAGTTCTTCATCCCGATCTCTGGTGAGTAAGGGGTATGACACTCTAGACAGGCTGTCCGCATTTTGATTCTCAGCCCCAGCCCTGTATTTGATCTTGTAGTTGAACTTAGAGAGTCGAGCCATCCAACGCTGTTCCATTACTCCGAGCTTCGCATTTTTTAAGTGGGCCAACGGGTTGTTGTCGGTCAGGACCAGTACTTCCGTCCCTGTGAGGTATCCTGCAAATTTCTCCGCCATAGCCCACGTTAGGGCCAACAGCTCCAGCCAGAACGAGCTATAATTGGTGGGGTTCTTCTCGCCCTCATGTAGGGATCGACTGGCATAGGCTATGACACGTTCCTTGCCTTCTTGTACTTGTGAAAGTACTGCCCCTAGACCTTGTAGGCTGGCATCGGTATGTAGTTGGAAAGGAGATTGTAGTCTGCATATGCAAGGATAGGAGGTGAAGTCAAGGCACCCTTTAGGGCTTGGAAGGATTCTTCCTGGCTGGGTCCCCAGCTGATGGGTCATCCTCTGGGGCCGTTGGTGGTCCCTCAAAGCAGTTCGTGCAAGGGTGCAGCAAGCCAGGCGAAATTTCTTACAAACCGGCGGTAGTAGCCGGCCAACCCCAGGAAGGCCCTGACCTCTCTGACGTTCGTAGGCTGTGGCCAGTCCTGCACGGCGGCTATTTTCTCCGAAGACGGCTGGACACCTTCGGCCGAGATCCGGTGACCCAGGTAATTGATCTCGGGCTGCAGAAGACGGCACTTTCAACTTCAGGCCATGTTCTCTCAACCTACGAAACACACGGCCCAGCTGTTGCAGGTGTTCTTCAAATGTGGCCGAATAGACTACGATGTCGTCCAGGTAAATGAGGGTGAAGTCGAAGTTGAAGTCCCCCAAACAGCGCTCCATCAGTCGCTGGAAGGTCCCCGGCGCGTTGTTCAGGCCAAAGGGCATCCGGTCGAACTCGTACAGGCCCATGGGTAGGATGAAAGCAGTCTTTTCTCTATCTTTCTCATGCATGGGTACCTGCCAATAGCCGCTGGCCAGGTCCAATGACGAAAAATATTTAGCTTTCTTCAGGGCTGTCAGGGATTCTTCGATCCTTGGTAGAGGGTATGAGTCCCGGATGGTGCAAGCATTCAAACGGCGGTAGTCCACGCAGAACCTCAGGGACCCGTCTTTCTTCTTGACTATCACCACTGGTGCAGCCCAGGGGCTCTGGCTTTCTCGTACCACTCCAGCGTGTAACATAGAATTCAGGAGATTTTTCACTTCTTGGTATTGTTGGGGAGGTATTTGGCGGTACCTTTCACGGATAGGAGCGGTATCACCTGTGGGGATTTCGTGCTTGATACTGGAGGTGCATCCAAAGTCGGTGTCATGCCGGGCAAAGGACGCCTGGTGCTCTTGAAGTAACTCTTCCACCTGGGACACTTCTTGTTTGGAGTATTGGGATATGTCCAACTGGCACTTTTCTCGTAGTTCTCGCCCGCGTTGATGTCATCCGCGACAGCGGCCGTGGCAGAGACCGTCACTGTCCAATCTCCCTCTGTAGACGGTGCAAACTGGAGGGGGTTCATAGGGTTCACCTCTTCGGTTAGGGCGTAAACTCGGGCGAGTTGTGTCCCAGCCTCTAGGTCAACGCTCACGTTAGCCGTGTTACCCAGCCTGACAGGAACCCTTCCCTTTCTCACAACAGCTAGCGTTCGAGCAACTAGGGGGTTCAGCTTCCCTTCCTTCGGGGTGCGCGGCTCAATCAGCACCTCCACGCCTTCGAGCTGTCTTGTGGTGCTAAGGGGTAGCGAGATAACGGTCTCCTTTTCAGCAGGTAAAGTTATCCTAGTATGGCGGGGTACGGTGATCGTGGCCAGCGGCAGTTTTTCTTCTGTCATTCGCTGGAGATTGCAGGTCCGGACCACTTGTTGGAAGGCTCGGCGGGTGGCCCTATGTGTGGTCACTTCTTGCCAGTACTTGGGCCCCCTCTTGGTAACCAACACAAGATTCAGGTCTTTCAAGATGTTCATCCCAATAATTATGGGCGTTTCTGATCCACAGCCTTCCCTGACCACGATTATCCCTCTCTTCCCGAGATCTTGCCCACACACTTCGGTGTTCATCCAGGCAACTCCCGTCACCGGAATGGGTAGATTATTGGCTGCTTTGATCTTGATAGTAGTATCAGGGTCATAGGCAACCCGCGGCTTCAGATACTCTTCGTAAAACTGCTCGGAGATGGTGGATCCCTGAGACCCAGTATCCATTAATCCTTGCACAGCGGTCCCTTCCAATAATACTTCCAGGGTAGGGCTGTTTGATGCAAGTTTGTTCCGTTGCTGGCTCTGTTTTCCTACACCCCTCTCCTTGGCCTCCCCTGCCGAGTGAGCCTCTTTGGCAGGGGCGTCTAGTTTAAAGGTGGCCGCTGTTGTGGGGCATGACTTGCTGGTTCTGGTATATCGGCCCGTGGATAGACTTGGACGTTCTGGGGGCAACGGTTTGCTCTATGGCGGGGATCACCGCATGTCCAGCATCTTTCCAGCTGGGTTGTTGTTGTCTCACTTGCCTGTCCGCCTGTTGGTCCAGGGTGAGCTGCAACACCTGTTTCTGCAATTCTGCCACCATCTGCTTCAGTTCTTCCGTGTCACTGTTCGGGGTTCTGACACCAGTTATGGACCTGCAAGCCGCGGTATAAGTCTGGGCCTCCATAACAGGTCCTCTCGAACGTTCTATCGCTTCTTGCTTAACTTCAGCGAACGTAAGGGCCGGATTTATCCGGAGTAGATCTTGCAGTGAGCGGTTAAGGTACGGGTCTCTTAATCCAATCACGAATTGATCTCTCAACACCAGGTCACGGGCGCCCGTACTAGCTATCTGTTCTCCTTTTTTGCAGGCTTGTTCAAGCAGTACTTGGAGGGCGTTGGCATATTGAGGGATGTCCTCCGACTCGAGTTGAGTACGCCGGAAGAACATATACCGTAATGTTCCCGCATATGTGGTCGGCCCATAGGTGTTCTCCAGCACCCGCACCAAGTCATCCAACGTACGCCGGCCCCTAACCGTCTCCAGCCTGACTGTCGTCCACGCCTCCCCCTCTAATGTTAGCATGGCCATTTCTGCTAAGGTCTTAGGATCAATGTTATACATCTTCCCACTATCTTAAGTTGTTCGGTCCATTCAGTTACAGGATAGTTCCGTCTGTTAAACTTCCTCACCTGATTGACAATAGATGCCGGGGGGGCTGTCCGGTTATAAGTTACTACCGGGAGGAGATTCTGTTGATCACACATCCTGCCGACTACGCCAGATGTAGCGACCGGTGGTAAGGCCGCGGGTGTGTGTGTATGTCTTGCTTCAACAGAATCTCCATACTCAGATTTAACCGGTAGTAACATCTCTTTACTGTAAAACATATCTATAACACAGTCAACTGATCTAGCTGCACACATGTATATGGTGGAGTCTCTGGATCTTCACTTTATCCGGGTGCACAGCAAGAAGAAGAAAAAGAAAACACACAAAATGGAGATATCTTTCCCTAACTTTCCCTCAAATCACGTACCAGTCTATCCCAGAAGAAGATGTCGCTCCCACGTGGCAGGCCTGGGGTCTCACGATGACGGGTCCCGGTGCAGCACTGAAGGGGGGGGAAACTCCTCAGTCCTCCTCTTCGGTCTTCTTCCGCAGGTAACAGATTTTTATTAGTCTCTCTCTCTGTCCCGGGGCACACAGATCAGGAGAAGGGAGATCACAGTAACACAGATGGCTCCCTTATGTCGGTCACAGCCCCTACCCATGTAATCCGGTGGCAATGTCCTGAATTCCGGAGGCAATGTCCTGAATTTGAGTTGGACCCTCGGTAAGACAAAGTCCTGCAGACCGGGGGTTGCAACAGCGATCCTCACGGGGTATTTCTTCCCAAGAATCCGGCTGCAAAAGAGCCCTATGTCGGGAGACACCACACGGTCTGTCCTGGCTGAACTCTGAGTCTCTACAGCTCTGTTTCTCTTCCTGTGTAAACAAAAGAGATGGTGGGGGATTTCCACCCTCTGTGATTGTACAGTCCACTTATGCCCCCTGGTGGACAAGTGCGGAAACAAAGTCCAATTCTATGTCCATCTCAATGCGGCAATCTGAATTGTTCACCTCATTACAAATCTGTTGGCACTCAGGTGCTATAACACTAGAAACTGACACCATTCCCCATAAGAAAGTCTGCAGAGCACAAAAGAACAGTGATAATCTGAGGCTCCTTTGTTGACACATTATACTTAATTAACTCACAGATAAGCCCACTACAAAGGTATTCTGAAGATAAGGGATTTACAGACATTTAAAGACTAGTTGACATACTATATGTAGGAAGTCCTTGCTACAGAGGCGAACCACTGAGTTCAGGAGACAAAGATACAGACCTGTCACACGTGTCAATGTCGCCTGCAATATCGCTCATGCGTCACAAATTATTAATCGCCTGAGCGATGTGGAATTATCGCAGGTAAGATGTCACACGCGTCAATATGACCCAGCGATGCGGTGATGTCGCCATCTTGCGAGCTATTTTATTTAGTCGCTTGTACGTTGTCAAAATAGAAAATACGTCGCTGAGTGTAGTGTCACACGCAGCGATGCACAAGGTCTACTGAGCGATGAGCGACAGGTTTTACATCTGGCAGTGAAACCTGCGATCGGCGATCAGCGATATGTCGCTGGTTGCATCGCTTGGTCACACGCTTCAATGTCGCTCCTGCGTCACTTTTATGTCGCTCGAGCAACTAAAATCCATGACGTACGAGCGACATTGACAGCGATATTGACTCGTGTGACAGGCCCTTTAGTGCCTTTAATGAAGCCCTTTCTAGTTCTCTCCTACACAGACAGTGTAGCAGAGGTCGAGCAAAGCATAAAAGTGTGACACCTTCTGACTAAAAAATTGTGTATGAACAGCAGTCTCTATATTGTAGAGCTGAACTGAATTGTCTCCGGGCAGGCAAGGGATCTTACCAATCAGAGATCTCTCACACAAAAAAAAAAAAAAATCGTAGCCCTGCAACACACAAAAAACTCTATAAGGAAATAAGCTACTCACTGAAATCTACATTAGAAGGACTAGTGCACACAGTCACAAAAGCTGCTGTATGACAAATAATTGACAGCACGTCATAAGGACCAGAGGGATCATTACTGCTTACAGTGGGGTATTCTTGCCACCAAAGCACTTCAGCGACATTGACCCAAGATACTGAGGGCAGCAATATAAGACTGTTCTGAAGTCCAAGATATGTACTTTCTCCACCCCTTGAATCCAGAAGTAGCGACTCCACCCAGAGTCATTGAACTTGTGAACAACCTAGTACCTCAAGGTCAGTGAAATTAAACCCACCTAAACATCAGACCTCACTGTTACACCCTAGTTTCCCGAAATCTAATGCCCTCCAAAACCAGATCCTCTTCCACCATTCCATCTAACGAAAAAACAATGGATACACACCAATTAAGCTCTAAGAGCAAGATACCAACTATGGCACATAGTCCAGGTAAAACCCCGAAAGGAAAAGACAAACACACGAAAAGTTCACCTACACCTGAAACCCATGAGTCCTGCGATGACTCAATTATATACGAATCCACTCATCATAGTTCCAAAAGAAAAGAGATGGATTCACCCTTACGCCAAAATGCTAATCCTCCTCCACAAGATGAGATCCAATTGCAATGTCCTGCAAGGCAGAGGATTAAGGTCACACAAGCTAATAATGACCCCGACTTTGTCCTGGACCAAACTCAAATTCCAGACAAGAACTTCGTTCTCCAACTTTTCTCTTCCCTTAAGGAAGAATTGAAGGAGCAATTTGCAGAAGTTAAATCTTCGATCAACACCATTAATTCACGACTAGACACAACCGAAACAGATGTAGGAAATCTAAAGAAAGAACTTAAAACATGCTGCTCAGAGCTAACAAAAGCTAAAGATGAAATTAAGCACCTTACAGATAAGATTATAGATAGGGTGGACCGTGACCGTAGATCCAACTTAAAAATTAAAGGAATATCAGAACAAACAAAAACACATGAGCTAATTCCCTTTGTCAAAAATCTGACCAGAAAGCTGATCCCGTCCTTTCCGGATATAGAATTATCAATTGAGAGGGCACACAGACTCCCCAAACCCTTACGCATACCTGAAGACACCCCTCGTGATGTTATTGTTAAATTTACGTTTTTCCAGACGAAAGATAAAATAAATAACTACACTAGGCAACATGCTTCCCTACCGACTCCTTATGAATCTTTAAAAATCTTTTTTGACATCTCAAAAGAAACTGCCACTAAAAGGAGACTTCTAAGGCCAGTCACAGAGGTTCTAAGAAAACAACAGATTACCTATAGATGGGGCCGACCAACCACCTCTGTCATATTTCATCACAAACAGAAGCAAATCATCATTGAGGATCCCACGGTAGGCTTGAAACTCCTCAAACACTTACATATAAAAGAATAACTCTGCTAAATGATTTACTATTAGGTTAGAAATATTGCACCATAGGCCCTACCGTTAGCCCAAGAGGAAGACCTACAGTAGTTCCTTGGAACTCTTCCTCCACAACACGATCGTTGGTCGAACTTATATATTTGTTCTTTTTTCTTCTAAAGTCTGTTGAACCCACCTTAACTACCCCTCCTCCTCTGTTTTCCCTCCTAATTCCTCCTCCTCACCCCCCCTTCTTGACCAGCATCTCAATATAACTGCTTACCTGACGCCGTAAAGATGAAACTCCTGTCCCTAAACGCAAATGGTCTAAATTCACCACAAAAACGATTTAGTGTATGGAAGGAGCTAAACTCGAACCACGTTGACATAGCTAGAATTCAGGAGACTAGATTCCCTCTACAGAATCCTCCTAAATTTAGTAATAAAAGATTCCCTCATGTATACTTTTCATCTAATTCCAAAAAGAAAGCAGGAGTAGCAATAATCATAAAAGAGACGCTGAAGTTTGAGGAAATCAAGCTGATCAAAGACGACGAGGGCAGGTACATAATCCTGATCTGTAAGGTTAACGAAGTAATCCACACTCTTGTAAACGTTTACACCCCTAACAATGGCCAAATTAGGTAATTTGGCCATTGTTAGGGGTGTAAATGTTTACAAGAGTGTTTAAGGTTCCTTCAACGTCTTTTTACCCTAATACATGAAAAACAGAAAGGGACGCTTCTGATATTTGGCGACTTCAATTCTGTCCCGAACCCCCTATTAGATTCATCTAATAAATCAAGGAATCTGAATACGAAATTGGACCCACTTTTACAAAAGAAGGAGCTCTTTGACATATTTAGATGTTTACATACCTCCTCTTTAGAGTTTACTCACTATTCTAACGTCCATAAATCATTTTCCAGAATCGATTTGGTACTAACAAACATACACTCACTGTCAAAATTTAAAACTATATCCATTCTACCAAGAACGTGGTCAGACCACTTTCCCATCCTCTTTGAGATTTCTAACAGCCCTCCCTTCAACTCTCTTTCTCCGTGGAGAGCTAATTCATATCTATTTACCCACCCACAATATAAATCTGAAATCCAAGATTCACTTAAATTATATTTTCAAGAAAACGATACTACAGACATTTCCTTGTCCACCCTATGGACTGCCCACACAGCGACCATAAGAGGTAATCTGATATATCTGAACACGAAACATAAAAAAGCTCAATTAGCTAATACTAAAAAACTTACTCGACAAATTGCCTTGTTGGAGGAGGAAATGCTAACTAACCCCTCTGAAAGCAAACATAAAGATCTACTTGAGCTTCGGGTACAACTTAAATCCCTCCTCTTATCTGACTATGATAAATTGACCCGTATATCCATATCAAATTTCTACTCAAATATGAATAAACCATCCAAAACCTTCGCAAATTTGATCAAAATCCATAGATCAAAAACCAGTATATATCAAATCAAAAACAAACAAAACCACGTTAAAAAAAATCCCTTAGAAATATCTAATGCCTTTGTTGAATATTATAAAGGCCTATACAACCTCAAAGATGATTGCTCAGAACCTCAACCCACAACACAAAATATCAAATCCTTCCTAGACTCAGTCACGCTTCCTACGATCTCAGAGGAGGATCTAAACAAACTCAACCAACCTTATACTGAGCAGGAAATAAAAGATATTATACGTAAACTTAAAATGAACAAATCCCCAGGACCCGATGGTCTTCAGAACGAATATTTTCTAGCGTGCGAATATTTACTCACCCCTTACATCACTAAACTAATTAACTCCTTTTCTGATGGTAGCCAGCCGATCCCACATGAGATGCTCCAAGCGCTTATAACAGTTATTCCCAAAAATAAAGGGGACAAAGACTTAGTTTCTAATTATAGACCCATCTCCCTCCTGAACACAGATATTAAAATTATATCAAAAGCGATTAATTCTAGAATGCAAAAAGTGATCCCAACCTTGATCCACAAAGATCAGATTGGATTCACTCAAAAAAGGAATTCAACAGATGCGACAAGAAGACTCTTAAACTTGACAGCGTATGCTGAGCTCTCGAAAGCCCCTATGATAGTGGTCTCTGTCGACGCAGAAAAAGCGTTCGACAGAGTCCACTGGGGATACCTGTTTGAGGTTTTGCATAAATTTGGACTATCAGGACCCTTATTCAATTCCATTCAAGCTTTATACACCGCACCATCAGCAAGGCTCCTTACTAATAATCATATGTCCCCCCCTTTCTTGTTGACAAATGGCACAAGACAAGGCTGCCTCCTCTCGCCCTCCATTTTCAATTTATTTATTGAGCCGTTTGCAGAAAAGGTAAGATCTAGCCCGTCAATTTCTGGTATTTCCCTGAATCGAGAATCATATAAAATCAGTTTGTTCGCTGACGATATAATACTAACCCTCACAAATCCAGCGACGTCTATGCGGGACCTTCTCTTACTCATGAATGAATTTGCCGCGATTTTCCATTACAAAATCAACATTGCCAAAACACAAGTACTCAGCTATAACCTTACAGATCAGATGATTTTCTCCCTCCAACAGGACAACGAGCTGGATTGGGATAAAAAGTATCTAGACTACTTAGGAATCATTGTCACTAAACCCACTTCCAAAATATATGATGCAAATCTAGGAAAGCTGTATAAAGCTCTTCAAATGGACCTAGCTAACATTTCCAAAACTGAACTAATGTGGTTAGGCTAAATAGAGGCATACAAATTATTTATACTGCCCAAAATACTTTACATTTTTCGTTCAGTCCCCGTTCAGCTTAACTCAGCTTGGTGCAAAAAAATTCAAGCTCAATTATCTAACTTTATTTGGGGGGGAAAAAAACCCAGAACCTCTCTCTCTATTCTAGAAAAAAGTAAACTACACGGAGGTCTAGCGGTGCCTAACATCTCAGCTTACTATAATTCAGCGCTTATAAGACTTAGCCAAAATTGGTGGGGAGGAGAAGAAGAGAAGCCGAGATGGATGGAGATAGAGAAAGCACTTAATCGCTCGAGAGAAAATCATACGCAACGAATCATAAACCTTCTCCATGTTGGATCTCCGTTTACCTCCTACCAGCTTTATCGGCAGATATAGATGTAAGTGTATGGACCAATTGTGGAATCCATACTCTCTCAGACTTACTTGATGACAATATGCAACTCAAATCCTTTGCAAGTCTTAGAACCAAGTTTAATTTGCCAAGCGAAGAGGTTGGGAACTGGAACAAAATAAAACGTACACTCAATAAAAATAATCTGAATCTCCATCTCCTGCTAAACATAACTCAACTTTTCCGTTTTAACCAATCGAACATCTTTTGATCTTTCAAGTCTATTTACAAAGAATGGAACCTTGATTCTTCATTTTTTAGCGCTTCTAACATAGGTGCATGGAGTAAGGAACTCCAAATCTCTCTCCCTGCTGATCTAATTGAAGATACACTCAAAATAGTTTGCAAAAGTCTCTCATGTTCAGTTCTTTTGGAATCTTACTACAAAACCTTGACTAGGTGATATTTCACGCCTACAAGACTCCATAAATTTTCGGAAACTATATCACCATTGTGCTGGAGGAACTGCGGAAAACCTGGCACAATGTCTCACATATTCTGGGACTGCCCCATCCTGCGCCCATTTTAGGGGAAAATACAACTTCTAATCTCCGACATAACAGGGATCGACTTGGACCTCTCGCCAGAACTCGCGCTGCTCCTGATAGGAATAAACGTAGTACCACCTGAGCTCAGAGCGCTCATTATACACATTTTGATTGCCTCAAAAAATGGTGTAGCGGCTCGATGGAAAGACCCGGATCCACCAACGTTTGAAAAAATACTGGGGACTATTGCAGCTCACAATGTGTATGAATACACGTTCGCTCTGAGGAACAATCTTCAAGGAAAGTACAGTAACTAGTGGTTAACGTGGAACCAGTTTTTCTTTCAACAGGATGCTCCCATAATATAAACTTGATCGAATTTGCTTCCAACATGCTATGAGCAAAGTTTAGTTGAGCATAACTTTAAAGTATTTTTCCCTCCCTCCCTTCTTCCACCCTCCCTTCCTTTCCCACCACCCACCCTCCAACCGCACGTGTTTATAAGAATGACAAAATTAGTTAGGGTTATGGTTTATTGTTAGTTGTTAACTTGACTCTTGTCTTCTAATGTGTGATTATCTTAATGTATCACTAGTTGTTATGACCACCTTGTAAGTTTATATCTAATTCAATAAAAAAACGTTGAACAAGAAGCCTTTCCTTACCTCAAATCTCCTTGTATAACCAGTAGTATATCAGAAACACAGGGCTGACAGCAGTGTGCTGTCTCTTCCTACCTCAGTACCTCTGATATCTCCAGTGTTAGATCAGAAATAGAAGTTGTTCTTCAATGTGAGTAGTCACCCCTTGAGTACCTCTAATATTTACAGTAATATATCAGAAAGATCGAGTGGATAGCAGTGTAAGCAGCTTCTTACCTTAGTACCTCTGATATATCCAGTATTAAATACGACAGACATGGTGTACAGTAGTGTGAGTGAGCTCTTCTTCCATCAAAACTTGAAGTATCTCCAGGATTTTATCAGATAGACATAGTTGACAGTAGTGTGAGCAGCCTATTTTCACCTATGGTATCTTTAGAATTAGACTTGAGAGCCATGGTGGACAACAACGTGAGTGGTCTCTTCTTACCCTAGCACCCATGGTAGCTCTAACAGTAGATCAGAATATCCACTGGGAGCACTTCTAACTATATACAGTGCCTACAAGTAGTATTCAACCCCCTGCAGATTTAGCTGGTTGACACATGCGGAATTAACTTGGCATTGTGACATTTGGACTGTAGATCATCCTGGAAGTGGGAAATGCAGTGCCACAAAAAAATGTTTCTTTTTTGATTTTTTTTTTTTTTAAAGCGTTAAAAGTTAATTCAGAGGGTCATTTATTATTCAACCCCTCAAACCACCAGAATTCTGTTTGGGCCCCCTAAAGTATTAAGAAGTAGTTCAGGCACAAATAACAATGAGCTTCACATGTGTGGATTAATTATCTCTTTTGCCAGCTTTTTCTGACTATTTAAGACCCTCCCCAAACTTGTGAACAGCACTCATACATGGTCAACATGGGAAAGACAAAGGAGCATTCCAAGGCCATCAGAGACAAGATCGTGGAGGGTCACAAGGCTGGCAAGGGGTACAAAACCCTTTCCAAGGAGTTGGGCCTACCTGTCTCCACTGTTGGGAGCATCATCCGGAAGTGGAAGGCTTATGGAACTACTGTTAGCCTTCCACGGCCTGGACAGCCTTTGAAAGTTTCCTCCCCTGCCGAGGCCAGGCTTGTCCGAAGAGTCAAGGCTAACCCAAGGACAACAAGGAAGGAGCTCCGGGAAGATCTCATGGCAGTGGGGACATTGGTTTCAGTCAATACCATAAGTAACGTACTCCACCGCAATGGTCTCCGTTCCAGGCGAGCCCGTAAGGTACCTTTACTTTCAAAGCGTCATGTCAAGGCTCGTCTACAGTTTGCTCATGATCACTTGGAGGACTCTGAGACAGACTGGTTCATGGTTCTATGGTCTGATGAGACCAAGATCGAGATCTTTGGTGCCAACCACACACGTGACGTTTGGAGACTGGATGGCACTGCATACGACCCCAAGAATACCATCCCTACAGTCAAGCATAGTGGTGGCAGCATCATGCTGTGGGACTGTTTCCCAGCCAAGGGGCCTGGCCATCTGGTTCGCATCCATGGGAAGATGGATAGCACGGCCTTATTGGAGATTTTGGCCAAGAACCTCCGCTCCTCCATCAAGGATCTTAAGATGGGTCGTAATTTCATCTTCCAACAAGACAACGACCCAAAGCACACAGCCAAGAAAACCAAGGCCTGGTTCAAGAGGGAATAAATCAAGGTGTTGGAGTGGCCTAGTCAGTCTCCTGACCTTAACCCAATTGAAAACTTGTGGAAGGAGCTCAAGGTTAAAGTCCACATGAGACACCCAAAGAACCTAGATAACTTGGAGTAGATCTGCATGGAGGAGTGGGCCAAGATAACTCCAGAGACATGTGCCGGCCTGATCAGGTCTTATAAAAGACGATTATTAGCTGTAATTGCAAACAAGGGTTATTCCACAAAATATTAAACCTAGGGGTTGAATAATAATTGACCCACACTTTTATGTTTAAAATTTATTAAAATTCAACTGAGCAACCTAACTTTTTGGCTTGTAAGATTTATGCTTCTGTTAATAAATCCTACTCTCGTTTGCAGTTTGAAGGCTCCAACTTATTTGCATCTTATCAAACCAGCTAAATCTGCAGGGGGTTGAATACTACTTGTAGGCACTGTACATTGGTGATCAAAATTAGAGAACAACACAAAATGTCCTTAATGTCAAGGTCATAGTGTTATCCAATGTGAATATATGCTAACAAGTGTAAAATACTGGTGCATCTCAATGAATTAGAATATCATCAAAAAGTTAATTTATTTCAGTAATTCAATAAATACAGTGAGGCACATATATAGAGTCATTACAAACAGTGTGATCTATTTCAAGTATTTATTTTATGTTAATGTTGACGAATATGGCTTAAAGTCAATGAAAATCCAAAAGTCTCAGAAATCTCAGAAAATTAAACTAGGAAGGATGAAGGGTTTGAGAGCTAAATATTACCTAAATAGGTATCAGAGGCTCTCCTTGTGTGGTTGTGAGAGTCATAACCACTATTAAAGCATACCACAGCTGCTGCAGTCCCAGCATGGTGTATAAAGAGTAGGGAGGATGAAGGGTTCAAAATTGCCATATTCCACAATACATCAAAGGGTGAATATAAGACTGATTTATTAGTCCATGAGTTTTCAGGGCTCCCTGTCCCCTTTCTGAGGACAAATCAATATCTGAACCAAGAAAAAAAGTTACCTTATCTTTTTTCGAAAAAATTGTATAAAAAGATCACCAATGGCCAATCTAATCATACAATTCACAAGCTGGGTGCAAGCAGATCCCCTAGCAAGAGGCGGGGGCAGCGCTGGTGCATTATGCAGATGGACAACTACTCACAACCTTTTAATAGAGGGGAGAAGATGCTTACATAATGCACTCTAATGAAGCTGCACATGGAGTCTGTCATTCAGATAAGTGAGATATAAATATAGTGTCTAAACAGCAGCCTATTAATGATGCCAGGTGCGGCGGGCCAGTTAATACTGCTCCACTTTATTAAAAGGTTGTGAGCGGTTGGTCCATCTGCATAATGCACCAGCACTGCTCCCAGCTCTCTTACTTGGGAAGGTCCTTGCATCCAGCTTGTGCATTGCAGGATTAGATTGGCCATTGGTGACAAATCAATATCCTATTGCTATGTTTCAGGGCGTTACGGGGAGCCCTAAAACGTGCTGTCTAATTAATCAATATTATATTCACCCTTTGATGTCTCGTGGAATACGGCAGTGCGGTTTTAACCCTTCATCCTCCCTACTTTAATTTTCTGAGATAATCACAATTGGGTTTTCATTGGCTGTAAGCCATAAACATTAATATTTACATAAATAAACACTTAAAATAAATCACTCTTGTTTGTAATGATTCTATATAATATACATGTTTCACTTTTTGTATTGAATTACTGAAAAAAAGTAGGTGAGGAGATTGTAAGCCACTTCCCTCCTCTCAGATATATGCATATATGCAAATTTGCACTTCACTAAGGAAGTTGAGAAACTCCCGTGCCACATTTAAGCAGCTTCCTCAAAGTCATAATCGCTTTCCTACAAGCTTTTAATATAACTAAAGGATTTGTGCCAGATCAGAACCCCAAACTACAGACGCTGTGTTTCGGGGTACCTGCCCCTCATCAGTGTAGTGTGTGGATATTCTGATCTGGCAGAGTGAGTGGGCTAAGACAAGGTCTGGGAACTTGCTCTCAACCTTATGGAGAGATGCGAAGTAGGTGAGGAGATTGTAAGCCACTTCCCTCCTCTCAGATATATGCAAATTTCCACTTCACTAAGGAAGTTGAGAAACTCCCGTGCCACATTTAAGCAGCTTCCTCAAAGTCATAATCGCTTTCCTACAAGCTTTTAATATAACTAAGGGATTTGTGCCAGATCAGAACTCCAAACTACAGACGCTGCGTTTCGGGGTACCTGCCCCTCATCAGTGTAGTGTGTGTGGATATTCTGATCTGGCAGAGTGAGTGGGCTAAGACAAGGTCTGGGAACTTGCTCTCAACCTTATGGAGAGAGCGAAGTAGGTGAGGAGATTGTAAGCCACTTCCCTCCTCTCAGATATATGCATATATGCAAATTTGCACTTCACTAAGGAAGTTGAGAAACTCCCGTGCCACATTTAACCAGAGTAGACTGATTTGATATAAAGAGCTCTACACAGGTATACCTGGTAATGGCTATAACTCAATTGATGACACAGACTCGGTCTTCAAATGAATAGCTCTCGTTTATTGTTTGTATCAGCTTATATACATTTACAGAAGTTTAGAAAAAATAGGTTACATCATACTATGACAAATATGATGAATATGCAGTATAGACAGTTTTGAGATGATTAATTAGTGACCTTTAAGAGAGTTACAGAAGATAAGAACTTGTACACTCGGCTTACATATGGCTTGGTGGTCTTTATCTAGAAACCAAGGACAAAGCAAGAATGTGCTGAATTATGCTGACTTCACTTAAAAAATAATTACAGCTAGTTAGTCAGAATAGACATGATAACTAATAAAAATGGCCTCTCTAGATACAATATGGCGGAAGCGACATAGTACCTATAATGTCGTCTTTAACAGTATACAGCAGCCTCCCCAGTGATATATACAGCAGCCTCCCCAGTGGTATATACAGCAGCCTCCCCAGTGGTATATACAGGCCCCAGCAGTATATACAGCAGCCACAGTGGTATACAGCAGCCTCCCCAGTGGTATATACAGGCCCCAGCAGTATTACAGCAGCCTCCCCAGTGGTATACAGCAGCCTCCCCAGTGGTATATACAGCAGCCTCCCCAGTGGTAGTATAAAGGCCCCATATGGCCCCCAAATGCTGGCACTCGCCCCCCTCCGTTGTAAGGCCCCCCCGGCTGCTTAACTTACCATTCCTGGTCTTCTGCACCGCGCCGGTCCTCCGTGCTCCCGTGGTCGGCTGCATCCGGGGTCCCCAGCAGTCGCGTAGCGATGACGTCATGCGGCCGGCCGGTCACATGACCCCGGATGCTGCCGAGGATGGGAACACGGAGGACGGAGCATGGAGGACCGGCAGAAGACCAGGGATGGTAAGTTAAGCAGCCGGAGGGGGCCTTACAACGGAGGGGGCGAGTGCCAGCATTTGGGAGCCATATATGCAGATATGCACTGCTTCCCCCTGCCGCTGATTGACAGGGGGAAGCAGTGCATATATAATGAGCGGCCCCACGTGATGGGGCGCTCATACATCAGCCTCCCCCCGCCTCCTCCAGCCTCCCCAGCCCCGGACACAGCCCCCACCACAGCCCCTACTGTATTGACCGTGTATAAGCCGAGGGGGGGACTTTTCAGCCCAATTTTTGGGCTGAAAAACTCGGCTTATACACGAGTATATACGATAATAGGTTTTTGACAACTATGAGAGACAATTATCTTTCACAACTGGTTCAGGACCCAACAAGAATGGGGGCACTGCTGGACCTAATATTAACCAACAGGCCAGACCGCATATCAAATATATGGGTTGGAGATCACTTGGGTAATAGTGATCATAAAATAATAAGTTTTCAAGTATCCTTTAATAAGATGTGTAATAGAGGGGCTACAAGGACACTAAACGTCAGGAATGCAAATTTCCAACGGTTGAGAGATGATCTTAGTGCAATAAACTGGGACGATATCCTGAGACATACAAGTACACAAAGCAAGTGGGAGACGTTTATTAGCATCCTGAATAGGGCCTGTGCACAATATATACCCTATGGGAATAAGCATGCTAGAAATAGGAGGAAACCACTATGGCTAAATAAGGCTGTAAGGGGTGCAATAAGTGACAAAAAGAAAGCATTTAGGGAATTAAAGCAAGTAGGTAGTGATGAGGCATTAAATGAATACAGAAAATTAAATAACATTTGTAAAAAGCAAATCAAGGCAGCAAAGATTTGGGACAGAGAGACTCATTGCCAGAGAAAGTAAAAATAATCCCAAAATATTTTTTAACTACATAAATAGTAAGAAACTAAAAAATGATTGTGTTGGCCCCTTTAAAAATAATCTGGGTAAAATGGTGGATGAGGATGAGGAAAAAGCCAATATGCTAAATGACTTTTTTTCAACAGTATATACACAAGAAAATCCCATGACAGACAATAAAAACTGTCAATTAAATGTCACCTGCTTAACCCAGCAGGACGTACGGCATCGTCTAAAAATCACTAAAGTTGACAAATCCCCGGGCCCGGATGGGATACACCCCAGAGTGCTGCAGGAATTAAGTACTGTCATAGATAGACCATTATTTTTAATCTTTAAAGATTCCATAATAACAGGGTCTGTACCACAGAACTGGCGTACAGCAAATGTGGTGCCAATATTCAAAAAGGGAACAAAAACTGAATGCAAGTGTGGATGGATGGATCGATGAGTGGGTGCATGCATGGGTGCATGGATGGGTGCATGCATGGGTGGATGGATGCATGGATGGGTGCATGCATGGGTGGATGGATGTGTGCATGCATGGATGGATGTGTGCATGCATGGATATTGCATGGATGGATGTGTGCATGCATGGATGATGTGTGCGTGCATGATTGGATGTGTGCGAGTGTGGATGTGTGCATGTATGCGTATATGCGGGCAGTGGTTGAGTGCATGGATTTGTGGATGCTGCGTGCATGGAACTTATCTAGATGGGTGGTGAGCATTTTGAACCCCCAGGTGCTTCACAAATTAATCAGTAAAAATGAAAAAAAAAATTTTGTGGAAAAAAATACTTTTTCATTATTATGGATCTATTTGTGAAACATATGGGGGTTCAAAGTGCTCACCACCCATCTAGATAAGTTCCCTGGGGGATCTAGTTTCCAAAATAGGGTCATTTGTGTGGAAGTTCCAATGTTTAGGCACACAAGGGCTCTCTAAACACGACATTGAGTCCTCTAACAATTTGAGCTAATTTTCCAAATTGTTAGCAGACACCATGTCGCATTTGGAGAGCCCCTGTGTGCCTAAACATTGGAGCTCCCCCACAACTGACCCCATTTTGGAAATTAGACCCCCTAGGGAACTTATCTAGATGGGTGGTGAGCATTTTGAACC
Organism: Allobates femoralis; assembly: GCA_033576535.1. NCBI lineage: Eukaryota > Metazoa > Chordata > Amphibia > Anura > Aromobatidae > Allobates > Allobates femoralis. The sequence continues at coordinate 75,677,510 of JARQOC010000008.1, forward strand.
CCCAGGTGCTTCACAAATTAATCCGTAAAAATGAAAAAGAAGGTTTTTGTGGAAAAAAAGTACTTTTTCATTTTATGGATCAATTTGTGAATCACCTGGGGGGTTCAAAGTGCTCACTATGCATCTAGATAGGTTCCTTGGGTGGTCTAGTTTCCAAAATGGGGTCACTTGTGGGGGAGCTCCAATGTTTAGGCACACAGGGGCTCTCCAAATGCGACATGTTGTCCGCTAACAATTTGAATGGAAAATTAGCTCAAATAGCTAGCAGACACCATGTCGCGTTTGGAGAGCCCCTGTGTGCCTAAACATTGGAGCTCCCCAAGTCACCACATTTTGGAAACTAGACCCCCCAGGGAACTTATCTAGATGGGTGGTGAGCAATTTGAACCCCCAGATGTTTCACAAATTGATCCGTAATAATGAAAAGTACTTTTTTTCAAAAAAAATTTCTTTTAGCCTAACTTTTTTCATTTTCACATGGGCAACAGGATAAAATGCATCCTAAAATTTGTTGGGCAATTTCTCCTGAGTATATTGATACCTCATATGTGGTCACTGTTTGGACGCACGGCGGGGCTCAGATTTGAAGGAGCACCATTTCACTTTTTGAATGGAAAATTAGCTCCAAAAGTCAAATTGCACTCCTTCCCTTCCGAGCCCTGTCATGCACCCAAACAGTGGTTTATGACCATATATGAGGTATCTGTGTACTCAGAAGAAATTGGCCAACAAACTTTATGATCCATTTTATCCTGTTGCCCATGTGAAAATGAAAGAATTGAGGCTGAAAGAACATTTTTGTTAGAAAAATTAAAATATCGATTTTTTCCTTCCACGTTGCTTTAGTTCCTGTGAAGCACCTGAAGGGTTAATAATCTTCTTGAATGTAGTCTTGAGTAGCTTAAGGGGTTCAGTTTTTGGAATGTTATCATTTTTGGGTGTTTTCTGTCCTGTACGCCCCTCAAACGGAATTCAAATGTGATGTGGTCACTAAAAAAATGGTTTTGTAAATTTTGCTGGAAAAATGAAAAATTGCTGTTGAATTTTGAACCCTTATAACTTCCCTCCCCAAAAATTTTTTTTTCCAAAATTGTGCTGATGTAAAGTAGACATGTGGCAAAAGTTATTTATTAACTATTTTGTGTATATACAGTTAGGGCCAGAAATATTTGGACAGTGACACAAATTTTGTTATTTTAGCTGTTTACAAAAACATGTTCAGAAATACAATTATATATATAATATGGGCTGAAAGTGCACACTCCCAGCTGCAATATGAGAGTTTCCACATCCAAATCGGAGAAAGGGTTTAGGAATCATAGCTCTGTAATGCATAGCCTCCTCTTTTTCAAGGGACCAAAAGTAATTGGACAATGGACTCTAAGGGCTGCAATTAACTCTGAAGGCGTCTCCCTCGTTAACCTGTAATCAATGAAGTAGTTAAAAGGTCAGGGGTGGATTCCAGGTGTGTGGTTTTGCATTTGGAAGCTGTTGCTGTGACCAGACAACATGCGGTCAAAGGAACTCTCAATTGAGGTGAAGCAGAACATCCTGAGGCTGAAAAAAAAGAAAAAATCCATCAGAGAGATAGCAGACATGTTTGGAGTAGCAAAATCAACAGTTGGGTACATTCTGAGAAAAAAGGAATTGACTGGTGAGCTTGGGAACTCAAAAAGGCCTGGGCGTCCACGGATGACAACAGTGGTGGATGATCGCCGCATACTTTATTTGGTGAAGAAGAACCCGTTCACAACATCAACTGAAGTCCAGAACACTCTCAGTGAAGTAGGTGTATCTGTCTCTAAGTCAACAGTAAAGAGAAGACTCCATGACAGTAAATACAAAGGGTTCACATCTAGATGCAAACCATTCATCAATTCCAAAAATAGACAGGCCAGAGTTAAATTTGCAGAAAAACACCTCAAGAAGCCAGCTCAGTTCTGGAAAAGTATTCTATGGACAGATGAGACAAAGATCATCCTGTACCAGAATGATGGGAAGAAAAAAGTTTGGAGAAGAAAGGGAACGGCACATGATCCAAGGCACACCACATCCTCTGTAAAACATGGTGGAGGCAACGTGATGGCATGGGCATGCATGGCTTTCAATGGTACTGGGTCACTTGTGTTTATTGATGACATAACAGCAGACAAGAGTAGCCGGATGAATTCGGAAGTGTACCGGGATATACTTTCAGCCCAGATTCAGCCAAATGCTCTTGAAAGAATCACTGAATAATCTCAAAGATGAAGCTGTGAGTGGCCAGCATCTTGGTATGGAACCAGATTTTCGAATGGGTGATCCTTCCCAGCCCAGCCAATATTCTGAGGCAACATTGGATGATGAGGAGGGAGAGGACTTTTTCTGTGTTACCAAGGGGACTTCTAATGCTACAGAGGGGACACCCAACCCAAGCTTCATGTCTGTCCAGGCTGGATGAACTAGACAGGAGGTGGAGGAGGAGGCGAGTCAGCATGAGGAGAGGATGTGTACTGTTCCTACTGTTTGGGACACAGAAAATTTTACTTTTGGCAGCTTGGCTCACATGGCACAGTTCATGTGTAACTGTCTGTGGCAAGACCCTCGCGTGAGACACATTTTATCCTACTGCCTATACTGGTTGGCCACCTTTCTCAATCCACTGTACAAAGAGAAATTTCCTTCTCTCTTTTTGGAGTCACCCAAGAGTGGAATCATTTCTGAAGGTCGTTGTAGATCAGTTGCTGAAAACATCACCCTCAGACAATGCTGTTGGAAGAGGTACCACCTTTTTTCAACACCAAAGCAATTTTCAATAAACCAGCACAACAGCAAGGGCTATCTGTGCCTGTAACAATGCCAATGAGGTAGAAGTTCAAGAATATGGTCAAGGGATACTTAAAGAGGTTGTCTGGGCTTTTGCTATAATTCATATGTGTATTTAGGCTTCAAAATGTTGACAGTTTGTAATATACATACTGTCAACATTTTGCATAGCTACCTAGATATCACATATTTGCGGCAGCCAGGGAACGTCCAGGGGGCATGTTTGTGTTGGAACCTACATGTAAATGGGAAACTGTTAATTTCCTCCCAGTCTCCTACAAGCATGCCCCCTCCCACACTCTACACTATTTCAAACAGAAATGGTGTCAACAGTCCATGCTGCTGCTTCAATAAATGTACTCGAAAAGCATTGCTTTCTCCATCTTTATTCCTCCACAAACCAATGCGTTTCAGTGCAACCCTCGCACCTTCCTCAGGGTACCATCTGCGCCTCTTGTGTCTCCTTTATTGTAGACACTCCCCATGGCTCCTACTGGCCCATCCCCTCCCCAGTCTCAGTATGGCTGGCCACCCCAAGGGCTCCTAAAGCCCACTTCAGCCCTGAATGTCACCACCCACCCCCATTGTACACAGCGGTCCCCACTGCACTGACACACTGTGCTGCATCCTCTGCTGTGAAGGCTATTCAGAGCACTGTCAGTGCAGTGGGGACTGCTGCATATGTGTGCACTAACCCTATGGTTTCTGTGCAGGGGAGCTGAGTCCGCACTCCGAGCCTGGGTCTCTGTGCAGGGGAGCCCAATGCTTCTCTTCATACCTCCAGTAACATAGAGCACAGAGCCGGTGGCTGCAGTATAGAGAGAACCACTCCACCGGCTCTGTGCTCTATGGTATGTGAGGTATAAAGAGAGAAGCATCAGGCTCCACAGCAGTGTCCCAGGTTGCAGACCTCAGCTCCCCTGCACAGAGACCACAGGGTGAGCACACACACATGCAGCGATCCCCACTGCACTGACACAGTTTTCCAAATCGCCTTCACAACAGCGGAATCGGCTCAGTGTGTCAGTGCAGTGGGGACCACTGTGTACAGTGGGGGTGGGTGGTGACATTAGGTGCTGGTGCAGGCTGTAAAAGCCCTGGGGGTGGCCGGCCATACAGAGACTGGGTAGGGGTGGGCTGTAGGAGCCCTGGGGGTGTCTGGCCGTAGTGTAGAGTGCAGGAGACTGGGAGGAAATGACCAGTTTCCCACTTCCATGTAGGTTCCAACACAAACACGTCCCCTGGATATTCCCTGGCTGCTGCAAATATTTAATATCTAGGTAATCCTGCAAAATGTTGACAGGATGTACATTACAAAACATTTTGCAGCCTAGATACACATATGAATTATAGCAAAAGCCCGGACAACCCCTTTAAGTGACCATACGCGCATCCTTGCTGACGCTTACGTTTCCTTTAATTATTGGGTGTCCAAGCTGAAAACTTGGTCCAACTTCTCCTTGTATGACTTGGAGGTGCTAGCCTGCCCGGCTTTTTGTGTGATGTCACAGCGTGTTTTTACTTCCGCAGGGTCAATCATCACTGATAGGCGCACACACCTCTCAACGGAAAATGCAGATGGACTCACTCTGATTAAATTCAACAAGGACTGCATATCTCCACAGTTTGTAATCCTTCCAGATGACAGCAAGCTAACCTAAATTCACCAAAAATGCTGATTCATGCTACTGCTGTTAACGTCAACCCCTTCCCATAAAAAGCCGTTTCCATCCTTTGACAACCATGACTCAGCCCATAGGACTAATTTTTGCAAACCCTGTGCAACATTCTGCAGTGCACAAATCTGGAATACATAGTGGTCCTACCAAATTAATATTTGACATTGGAGGCCCCTGTCACAGGTTGTATCACATTGTGACTGAGATAGGGGATACATATTCAATAGGAATCTACTGTCAGTCACCCTATTTGGCAGAAAAACATGTCTGGCTTGTGTCCCATCGTAAGTAAGATAGGGGATTCATATTCAATAGAAATCAGTCATCCTTTTTGGCAGAAAAACAAGTCTGGCTTGTGCCACTTTATGACTGAGAAAGGGGATACATATTCAATACAAATCTGTCAGTCACTCTGTTTGTCAAAAAACATGCCTGGCTTGTGCCACATTGTCACTGAAATAGGGGATGCATATTCAATAGAAATCTACTGTCAGTCACCCTATTTTGGCAGAAAAAACATGCATTGCTTGTGCCTCATTGTGACTGTGATAGGGGATACATATTCAATAGAAATCTACTGTCAGTCACCCTATTTGGCAGAAAAATATGCCTGGCTAGTGCCACATTTTGACTGAGATAGGTGATACATATTAAATAGAAATTTACATTGACTGTTGATGACCGACTGATGGCCCTCTGAAAACTTGAATTGAGGGCCACAACTACTACAGTAGTCCATCATAGATAAGGTTTGTCAAGGGAGACCCTTGTCATGGTTGTCATGGTATCTTCCTGCACCTAATAATTTTCAGAAATACGATGCACATTCTGTAGTGGACCAAGTAATAGAGTATCAAGAAGTCTTCTTTTCCTTTATAATTTGGTCTGGGGAACTTGCTATCTACCTTATGGAGGAGTTTGCCTGCAACCATAAGAAGACAGTTAAGTAGGTAAGGAGATTTAAAGCCGCTATATAATCTGGGGAATATTGCCAATCACAATCTCAAGCTTCTACAACCAATCCTGGAGGGGGGTAACTATATAATCTTTATCCATTGACTTGCACAAAAGATATATTTGAGCTTGTCATCCAGTTGACTAGTTGTTTTTTTTCCCGGACCTGAGGATCGCAGGCCACACTCACTGCTAACCTTCTGTTACTCCATGTCTCTTGCCTTTTTTTTCCATGTATTCTCTGCCCTTAAATGAGTTACATAATAGAGACACAATATGAATAAGTGAGGACACTCTAAAATGTACACAAGAGGGACCTCCAAAACTTATAGAGTAGGGCACTTGCAAATGTTTGTTATGGGGCCACAGGAGGGTTCTCGCTAAATTCAGGTTTCCTGCCTACTGCAGACCCTCTGAACATTTGAATGTAGGGCAGAATCACATTGTGGTAGAGGAGGAGGAGGACGGTGTAGCTCAATGCTACAATGGGCACATTGTAAACTGCTATGGAATATGAAATCCACTATCACAGTGTCAATGAGGGAGGGACCGCCCAAATGTCTAAGTAGGAGTGGTCCCTCCAAAACCTACGTTACAGGGCCACCTCTTGGGCCCTCACCAAGCTCAGATTTCCTGCCTACGGCAGGCCCTCTGAACATTTGAATTCGGGGCCACAAAATGTAATGGTTGTGGAGGCGGGGGAGGAGGGTGAAGCCCAATACTGCAATCAGCACATTGTAAACTGCTATGGAATATGTATTCCTCTATCACAGTGTCAACGAGGGAGGGACCACCCAAATGCTGAAGTAAAAGCGGTCCCTCCAAAACCTACATTACAGGGCCATCTCTGGGCCCTCACCAAACTCAGATTTCCTGCCTAATGCAGGCCTCAGAACATTTGAATTTAGGGCCACAAAATGTAACTATGTGGAAGAGGAGGGTGAAGCCCAATGCTACAATGGGCACATTGTAAGCTGCTATGGAAACTGCTATGGAATATGTATTCCACTATCACAGTGTCAATGAGGGAGTGACTACCCAAATATCTAAGTAAGAGCGGTCTCTCCAAAACATACGTTACAGGTCCGGGGCTCCTGAGTCAAATGGTGGTGGAGTAGATGGAGGTGGTGGAGGAGAAGGAGGGTGAAGCCCAACACTACAATAGGCACATTGTAACCTGCTATGGAATATTAGAGCGGTCCCTCCAAAACATACGTTACAGAACCGTCTCTGTGCCCTCACCAAATTCAGATTTCCTGCCTATGGCAGGCACTCTGGACATTTGAATTTAGGGCCGCAAAATGTAATGGCGGTGGAGGACGAGGGTGAAACCCAATGCTTCAATGGGTACATTGTAAACTGCTATAAAGGAGTTATGTCAATGTCATGTCAATAAAGGAGGGACCGCCTAAATGTCTAAGATAGGCCCCTCCAAAATGTACGTTACAGGGCCATCTCTGGGCCCTCATCAAACTCAGGTCTTCTGCCTACTGCAGGCCCCCTGAACATTTGAATTTAGGGCTGCAAAATGTAATGGAGGTGGAGGAGGATGAAGCGCAATGCTACAATGGGCACATTGTAAACTGTTATGAAATGTGTATTCCCTTATTACAGTGTGAATAAAGGAGGGACCGCCCAAATGTCTAAGTAAGAGCAGCCCCTCCTAATTGTATGTTGCAGGGGCCATCTCTGCGCCCTCACAAAACTCAGATTTCCTGCCTACTGCAGGCCCTCTGTACATTTGAATTTAGGGCCGCAAAATGTCATGGAGGTGGAGGCGGAAAAGGTGGAGGAGGATGGTGAAGCCCAATGTTACAATGGGCACATTGTAAACTGCTATTGAGTTTGTGTTCTACTATCACAGTGTCAATGAGGGAGGGACCACCCAAATGTCTAAGTAAGAGCGGTCCCTCCAAAGCATAACTTACAGGTCCATCTCTAGGCCCTCACCAAACTCAGGTTTCCTGCCCACTGCAGGCCCTCTTAACATTTGAATTTAGGGCCGCAAAATGTCATGGAGGTGGAGAAGGGGGATGAGGATGAGGAGGATGAAGCACAATGCTACATTGGGCACATTGTAAACTGCTATGGAATATGTATTCCTCTATCACAGTGTCAGTGAAGGAGGGATTGCCCATATGTCTAAATAAGAATGGACCCTCCAAAATGTAAGTTACAGGGCAATCTCTAGTCCCTCACCAAATTCATGTTTCCTGCCTACTGCAGGCCCTCTGAACATTTGATCTTAGGGCTGTAAAATGTCATGGAGGTGGAAGAGGAGGAGGATGAAGCCCAACACTGCAATGGGCACATCATAAACTGCTATGGAATATGTTTTTCACTCTCACAGTGTCAATGAGGGAGGTAAGAACAGTCCTTCCAAAATGCATCTTACCTGAGGCGTCTGAGGTCCAAGATAAAAACTGAAGGAATATGTTTTCTGGTATCACAGTGTCAATGAGGGAGGGACCACCCAAATGTCTAAATAAGAGCAGTCCTTCCAAAATGGATCTTACCTGAGGCCTCTGAGGTCCAAGATCAACATATCTACTGGTATTGTAGCTGTTCTTGTAAAGTGCTGGTTTAACTAAAAATGATGTATGACAGAGGGACCTGCAAAATGTATAAGTCCGGGCCCTCCCAATTGTAAAAGGCGGAAAAAAGCCACAACAGTACATGTGATCAAACGCTAAAAGCATTATTTTTTTTTCCCTGGTTATTTAGCCTTGTATATAAGTGATTATGCAGGAAAAACTCTTCTGAACGTGTTTGGCCTGTTAAATGCGATTTTGGTTAGGTTTGGTACTTGTTCTTGTATATCTGTAGCAGTGGCGTAATCTTGCGACAAAGTTATTCCCACAAACCATATGTGAGTCAGAAATGCATGCAATCATATTGTTTAGGCTCTTCCCATTCTGTTTCATCACTTTCCCATCAGCCGTTTCATCAGGCCCTCAAGACCTATTTGTAGGGTCCAGCAGAAGATTACCGTATATACTCGTGTATAAGCCGAGTTTTTCAGCCCAAAAATTGGGCTGAAAAGTCTACCCCTCGGCTTATACACGGGTCATATACGGTATGTGATGTGGTGGGGGCTGTGGAGGCTGCAGGAGGCGGGGGGAGGCTGCTGTATGAGCGGCCCCGTCACGTGGGGCCGCTCATTAAATATGCACTGCATCCCCCTGTCAATCAGGGGGAAGCAGTGCATATGGCCCCCAAACGCTGCCACTCGGCCCCCCCCTCTGTGTCAGGGCCCCCCCGCTGCTGTAAGGGCCCCCCCCGCTGCTTATCTTACCATCCGGTATTCTGATCAGCGCTGCTCCTCGCTGGTCCCGTCTCCTCTCCGTCCTCGCGGCTTCCGGGATCCCCGGCCGTCGCAGGTATGACGTCATACCTGCGACGGCCGGGATTCCGGAAGCCGCGAGGACGGAGAGGAGACGGGACCAGCGAGGAGCAGCGCTGATCAGAATACCGGATGGTAAGTTAAGCAGCAGGGGGGCGAGTGCCAGCATTTGGGGGCAGCAGTGTACCCCTGGGGGCGGCTATATACCCCTGGGGGCGGCTGTGTACCCCTGGGGGCTGCTATATACCCCTGGGGGAAGCTGTGTACCCCTGGGGGCAGCAGTGTACCCCTGGGGGCGGCTATATACCCCTGGGGGCAGCTGTGTACCCCTGGGGGCTGCTATATACCCCTGGGGGTGGCTATATACCCCTGGGGGCTGCTATATACCCCTGGGGGCGGCTGTGTACCCCTGGGGGCTGCTATATACCCCTGGGGGCAGCTGTGTACCCCTGGGGGCAGCTGTATACCCCTGGGGACGGCTGTGTACCCTTGGGGGCTGCTATATACCCCTGGGGGCAGCTGTGTACCCCTGGGGGCTGCTATATACCCCTGGGGGCAGCTGTGTACCCCTGGGGGCAGCTGTATACCCCTGGGGACGGCTGTGTACCCCTGGGGGCTGCTATATACCCCTGGGGGCGGCTATATACCCCTGGGGGCTGCTATATACCCCTGGGGGCGGCTGTGTACCCCTGGGGGCAGCTATATACCCCTGGGGGCGGCTATATACCCCTGGGGATGGCTGTGTACCCCTGGGGGTGGCTATGTACCCCTGGGGGTGGCTATGTACCCCTGGGGGTGGCTATGTACCCCTGGGGGCGGCTGTGTACCCCTGGGGGCTGCTATATACCCCTGGGGGCGGCTGTGTACCCCTGGGGGCTGCTATATACCCCTGGGGGCAGCTGTGTACCCCTGGGGGCAGCTGTATACCCCTGGGGACGGCTGTGTACCCCTGGGGGCTGCTATATACCCCTGGGGGCTGCTATATACCCCTGGGGGCTGCTATATACCCCTGGGGGCGGCTGTGTACCCCTGGGGCTGCTATATACCCCTGGGGGCTGTTATATACCCCTGGGGGCGGCTATATACCCCTGGGGGCTGCTGTGTACCCCTGGGGGCTGCTGTGTACCCCTGGGGGCTGCTGTGTACCCCTGGGGGCGGCTGTGTACCCCTGGGGGCGGCTGTGTACCCCTGGGGGCGGCTGTGTACCCCTGGGGGTGGCTGTGTACCGCTGGGGCTGCTGTGTACTGCTGGGGCTGCTGTATGCCCCCGGAGGCTGCTGTACACCCCTGGGGCTGCTGTATATACTGCTGGGGCCTGTATACCACTGGGGCTGCTGTATATACTGGTAGGGTCTGCATATACCACTGGGAAGGCTGCTGTATACCACTGGGGCTGCTGTATATACTACTTGGGCCTGTATATGCCACTGGGGAGGCTGCTGTATACTACCACTGGGGGGCCTGTATACCTGTGCTGGGGTCCACCCTCGGCTTATACACGAGTCAATAGATTTTCCCAGGTTTTGGGGGCAAAAGTAGGGGGTCGGCTTATACACGGGTCGGCTTATACACGAGTATATACGGTATATATATACCATTTCTACTGGCCGCATTTGTCGCCTGCTACAACACCCTGGAGTCTGACCTCCCTATTTATATATATATATATATACTGCTACTCACGTTTATAACGACGTTCAGCACACCATTGTGCAGCTCATACTTATAAAATGACCTACCCGATCTGTCATCAGTACCGCTGCATATGTTGAACAACAAATAACACTAAAACAAACCTTTCTAAAAAACCTTCTATTCTACACTGCAGTATCTGTATAAGGATCAAAACCACTATAAAAAATAATTTTATTAACCATTGCTTTATATCTATAAGGACCAATAAGACTTGAAAACAACTTTTTTCTCTACTGCTCAAAATCTCTACAAAAACCAATACACCATCATAGGTCGTAACAAAAACTATGCCAATGACACAGACAAGAAAGCTGCTTTAGCACAACGTCAACGAAAACGCCGTGCTAACGAGACCCCTGAGGAAAATAAGCATCGTCTGGACACTATGAAGGCTTATTTTCAACATCGCCTTACCCACGAATCACCTACATCTAAATCTATTTGCTTAGCACAAGCTGCCTCTTCACGCCAAAAACAACGACAACATACACCTTCTACCTCTTTATTGATAGTCCCCTCACATCTAGATGCTTCTACTTCTGCATGTGACACTTCATCGTCTAAAACCTTCTCCCACATGCTTTCTCAACACTTAATTTCCTCACTACCAATCCCACTACCGCTCTATACAGACCCACACTTTCTTCACTCTCAAGCTCTGACTCTAAGCCACAATCAAGTGACACCACAACCCCCAATACTCCTATACATTGCTCTCCACAAAAACTCCCCTACACCTTTACGACATACACTTCCACTACATTCTACATATTACACTCATGATGAAAGTACTATTCCTGAACATAGCTGTGGTGAAATGAAGCATCTTTGTCAACGTTGCCAAGCTTTGCATTTCATAGCTGAAATACTTACTGATAACAATTTTAACCTTTACTGTCATAAGGGTATACCAAAATATCCACATGTCTTTACACGTTTGCTTAAAGGTGAAAGTGAATTTAGCAAAATTGTATGGACAATATTGGATGCATTAACAGTTCCTTTGCTTTTGCCTTCATGGGTGCAAATATTTCCCCACCTCCAGGACATGGCCCATACTGTTTCCACATACATGGCCAGATCTATCACAGAAAAGGCACACTATATCCCTCTGATGACCAAAACCCTGCATATGCTCAACTTTACATTCTCGATACCGCTACCGCTAACGAACAACGCTTACAATGTAAAGAAAATCAAAAATGTCATCCCACATTGATGTATATATGAATAAATGACGGCATCACCTGGACATGAAAAGGTGCTGGCAAAAAAATATATACATGAATAAAGGGATTAATTGCCGCGACACTGATCATGGTGTGAATGAACAAGCATATGGCTATGTTCATGGCTATGTACAGCTAAGGTGGTATATATGACAATGAAACACAGTAAATGCTGCTATAGAATATAAGGAAAAAAAGAGAGTCTTAGCTTCAACAATGGCCATTGGGGAAGAGCCCGGTAACTGCGACAAAGTGCTCTCTACCAACCGGGTCCTAACGCACTAGTGCTTCATGCGGTATGCAATTGCTAGTTTGGGATTTTTATGTCTGTGAGTTGCAATTAAAACCTGCTGGTATAGTGTGTCTGTGGACTAGGGCTACAGCAAGATGGAGTAAGGTCACAGCTACTGGGTTGGGGGAGGGGAAAGGGAGCTCGTCAGAAAAATTATACTATATATATGAATAAATGACGGCATCACCTGGACATGAAAAGGTGCTGGCAAAAAAATATATACATGAATAAAGAGATTAATTGCCGCGACACTGATCATGGTGTGAATGAACAAGCATATGGCTATGTTCATGGCTATGTACAGCTAAGGTGGTATATATGACAATGAAACACAGTAAATGCTGCTATAGAATATAAGGAAAAAAGAGAGTCTTAGCTTCAACAATGGCCATTGGGGAAGAGCCCGGTAACTGCGACAAAGTGCTCTCTACCTACCGGGTCCTAACGCACTAGTGCTTCATGCGGTATGCAATTGCTAGTTTGGGATTTTTATGTCTGTGAGTTGCAATTAAAACCTGCTGGTATAGTGTGTCTGTGGACTAGGGCTACAGCAAGATGGAGTAAGGTCACAGCTACTGGGTTGGGGGAGGGGAAAGGGAGCTCGTCAGAAAAATTATACTATATATATGAATAAATGACGGCATCACCTGGACATGCGACTTTGTCGCAGTTACCGGGCTCTTTCCCAATGGCCATTGTTGAAGCTAAGACTCTCTTTTTTTTTCCTTATATTCTATAGCAGCATTTACTGTGTTTCATTGTCATATACACCACCTTAGCTGTACATAGCCATGAACATAGCCATATGCTTGTTCATTCACACCATGATCAGTGTCGCGGCAATTAATCCCTTTATTCATGTATATATTTTTTTGCCAGCACCTTTTCATGTCCAGGTGATGCCGTCATTTATTCATATATATAGTATAATTTTTCTGACGAGCTCCCTTTCCCCTCCCCCAACCCAGTAGCTGTGACCTTACTCCATCTTGCTGTAGCCCTAGTCCACAGACACACTATACCAGCAGGTTTTAATTGCAACTCACAGACATAAAAATCCCAAACTAGCAATTGCATACCGCATGAAGCACTAGTGCGTTAGGACCCGGTAGGTAGAGAGCACTTTGTCGCAGTTACCGGGCTCTTCCCCAATGGCCATTGTTGAAGCTAAGACTCTCTTTTTTTCCTTATATTCTATAGCAGCATTTACCGTATATACTCGTGTATAAGCCGACTTTTTCAGCCCAAAAATTGGGCTGAAAAGTCCCCCCTCGGCTTATACGCGAGTATATACATGTGTGTGACGGGGACGGGGGCTCTGACTGGGGGCAGGAGGAGGCAGGAGGGGGCTACAGTGACACCGCGCGGTCACGTGGGCCCGGCTCATTAATATGCACGCATCCCCCTGTCCATCCCCGGCAAGGGGATGCAGTGCATATTGCCCCACACAGCCCCTGGCGGCCCCCGGCAGTGGTATACAGCCCCCCCCCGCCTAGTACCGGGCCCCCATGCTGCGGATACAGTAGTTCATACATTACCATCTCTCCCTGCAGCGCGCGGCTCCTCCAGTCCCAGCCGGCATCTTCCTGTAGTGTCATGTGACTGGCGCGTCACATGACACTACAGCAACAAGCCGGGCGGGAGATGGAGGAGCCGCGCGCTGCAGGAGATGGTAATGTATGAACTACTGTATGCTGTGCCGCAGCATGGGGGCCCGGTACTAGGCGGGGGGGCTGTATACCACTGCCGGGGGCGCTGTATAAACCCCCGGGGGCCTGCTGTATAAACCCCCGGGGGCCTGCTGTATAAACCCCCGGGGGCCTGCTGTATAAACCCCCGGGGGCCTGCTGTATAAACCCCCGGGGGCCTGCTGTATAAACCCCCGGGGGCCTGCTGTATAAACCCCCGGGGGCCTGCTGATACCCCCGGGGGCCTGCTGATACCCCTGGGGCCTGCTGAATACCCCTGGGGGCCTGCTGTATACCCCTGGGGGCCTGCTGTATACCCATGGGGGCCTGCTGTATACCCCTGGGGGCCTGTTGATACCCCTGGGGGCCTGTTGATACCCCTGGGGCCTGCTGATACCCCTGGGGCCTGCTGAATACCCCTGGGGGCCTGCTTATACCCCTGGGGGCCTGCTGTATACCCCTGGGGGCCTGCTGATACCCATGGGGCCTGCTGTATACCCATGGGGGTCTGCTGTATACCCCTGGGGCCTGCTGAATACCCCTGTGGGCCTGCTTATACGCCTGGGGGCCTGCTGATACCCCCGGGGGCCTGCTGTATACCCCCGGGGGCCTGCTGTATACCCCTGGGGGCCTGCTGATACCCCTGGGGGCCTGCTGATACCCCTGGGGGCCTGCTGATACCCATGGGGCCTGCTGTATACCCCTGGGGGCCTGTTGATACCCCTGGGGCCTGCTGATACCCCTGGGGCCTGCTGAATACCCCTGGGGGCCTGCTTATACCCCTGGGGGCCTGCTTATATGCCTGGGGGCCTGCTGTATACCACTGGGGGGGCCTGTATACCTTACTGCTGGGGGTTGTATACCTGTGCTGGAGTCCACCCTCGGCTTATACGCGAGTCAATAAGTTTTCCCAGTTTTTGGGGGCAAAAGTAGGGGGGTCGGCTTATACACGGGTCGGCTTATACACGAGTATATACGTACTTGAATTTTCCCATTGACTTAAATTGTACTCGCTATTTGAAATAAATACGCGATTTTTTAAAAGTACTCATAACGAGTTTAGCGATTACGAATATTACGGTACTCACTCATCACTAGTGATCATATATTGTACTCTAATTTTGATCTCCAGTGTATGAACACATACAGTCATATGAAAAAGTTTGGTCACCGATCTTAATCTTACTCTTTTTTTTTTTTTTTTTTTTTTAAATTGTTTTTTTGCAACAGCTATTTCAGTGTGATATATGTAATAACTGATGGACACAGTAATATTTCAGGATTGAAATGAGGTTTATTGTACTAACCAAAAATGTGAAATATGCATTATTTCAAAAATTGACAGGTGCAAAAGTATGGGCACCTCAACAGAAAAGTGACATTAATATTTAGTAGATCCACCTTTTGCAAAAATAACCCGCCTCTGGTATTTTTGACCATTCCTCTTTACAAAACAATTCCAGTTCAGTTAAGTTTGATGGTCGCCGAGCATGTACAGCCCGCTTCAAAACATCCCACAGATGTTCAATGATATTCTGGTCTGGGGACTGGGATGGCCATTCCAGAACATTTTAATTGTTCCTCTGCATGAATGCCTGAGTAGATTTGCAGTGGTGTTTTGGATCATTGTCTTGCTGAAAGATCCATCCTCGGCGTAACTTCAACTTTGACACTGATTCTTGAACATTATTCTCAAGAATCTGCTGATACTGAGTGGAATCCATGCGACCCTCAACTTTAACAAGATTCCCAGTGCCGTCATTGGCCACACAACCCCAAAGCATGATGGACCCTCCCCCAAATTTGACACTGGGTAGCAAGTGTTTTTCTTGGAATGCTGTGTTTTTGTGGCGCCATGCATAACGCCTTGTTGTATGACCAAACAACTCAATCTTTGTTTCATCAGTCCACAGGACCTTCTTCCAAAATGAAACTGGCTTGTCCAAATGTGCTTTTGGATACCTCAGGTGACTCTGTTTGTGGCGTGCATGCAGAAACGGCTTCTTTCGCATCACTCTCCCATACAGCTTCTCCTTGTGCAGTGAGCTCTGTATTGTTGACCGATGCACAGTGACACCATCTGCAGCAAGATGATGCTGCAGGTCTTTGGAGGTAGTCTATGGATTGTTCTTGACTGTTCTCACCATTCTTCTTCTCTGCCTTTCTGATATTTTTGTTGGCCTGACACTTCTGGCCTTTACAAGAACTGTCCCTGTGGTCTTCCATTTCCTTACTATGTTCTTCACAGTGGAAACTGAAAGTTTATATCTCTGAGACAACTTTTTGTATCCTTCCCCTGAACAACTATGTTGAACAATCTTTTTGTTCAGATCATTTGAGAGCTGTTTTGAGGAGCCCATGATGCCACTCCTCAAAGAAGATGCAACTAGGAGAACAACTTGCAAGTGGACACCTGAAATAGCTTTTCTCGTGATTGGATACACTGGGCTATGAAGTACAAAGCTCAATAAGGTTACCAAACCAATTTAGTGCTTCAGTAAGTCAGTAAAAAGTAGTTAGGAGTATTCAAATCATGAAAATCAGAAGGGTGCCCATACTTTGGCACCTGTCAAATTTTGAAATAATGCATATTTCACATCTTTGGTTAGTACAATAAACCTCATTTCAAACCTGAAATATTACTGTGTTCATCAGTTATTACATATATCACACTGAAATAGCTGTTGCAAAAAAACAATTTTAAACAAAAAAAAAAAGAGTAAAATTAAGAGGGGTGCCCAAACGTTTTCATATCACTGTATACAGAAGGGGGAACTTCCTAATGTGCATTCTCACTGGCACGTGCACTATAAACATTTTAGGACAGGTTCCTATTAAAATAAATAAAGGGGGAGCAACACTACTTGAGGATACCATGCAATATAAAAAGTGTTCTGCACATATTCATTCCAAACTGTACTGTTATGTAAAATGAGATTTTTGGCAAATAATTGATCAATTTTCTGAGCCACCCTACCATGTCAGTCAAATCTGAATAGAGCAGTCCTACACTATATTTTTTATTTAAATTGTGGCATGCGGCCTCCTATATATTTTAGAAGCAGGCCCATATAAAAACAGCACATACGTTGAACATCTTCTCTAAACCAATCTCATGGTGCTAGATAGGCAACTGCTATAAAAAGTAGATCAGGCCCCAATGCCTGTACAATCACAGAACTAATCCCCACTGTGCCAGACCAACATAACATGAATGAAGGCGGAGCAAGCCCAAGTAAATAAGGCATGCAATTAGCAGTGCCTGTGGAAAGGGTGAGGTAGCTGAATGTGAACATCTACCAAGGTCAGTTATGACAGGGGTTCCCAACTCCAGTCCTCAAGGCCAGCAGCAGTGCAGATTTTCAGGATTTCCTAGAATTGCACAGGTGTTGGAATCATCCTCTGTGCAGGTGAATAAATTACCACCTGTGAAATACTAAAGAAATCCTGAAAACATGACCTGTTAGTAGGCCTTGAGGACTGGAGTTGGGGACCTCTGAGTTATGAGAAAGACAAAAGGAATAGCAAAACTAAACTGGGTTTGCACAGCAAAGTGGGGGTCAGCCACCACCCAATTAAAAAACAAAGGGAGAGCCAGCACTACCTGACGATAGTATGCCAAATAATAAGTGTATTGCACATATTCATTCCAAACTGTACTATAATGTAAAATTAAATTTTTGGAAAATAATTGATCAATTTTCTGAGCCACTTTGCTCCATGTGCATACTGCTTTTATTGGTTGTGCTTTTTTTTTTTATCTATGTTAGATGCCGCTTGGCACAACTTAAATGAATAAATCATATATAGAGAACGACTGCCATATGGCGATTTGACTTGATGTGGCAAGGGAGGCTCAAAAGATTAATAAATTATTTGCTAATAATCTCAAATTGTTTAATAAAAATACAGTGTGGAATGAATAACTGCAGTTACACACTTTACATTGCATGCTATACTCAGGCAATGCTGACTCTTATTTTTTGTTACTAGTTTGTGGCCGACCTTCACTGTGCCATGCACACCTGGTTTAGCTGGCTATTTCTTCTGTTTTGATTGTGACAAACATTGGTAGCTGTTCACAATTAGCTATCTTACCCTGTCCACAGGCTTTGTTAATTGCAAGCACCAGGTGCTTGGGTCTGTCCAGCCTTTATTAATGAATATACTGGTCTCGTGCTATGATGGTGGGTTTACACGTTGCGATATCGTTCCGATATTGGATCCAACGGCACGGGAGCGTGCATTTTGTGCCCGGTTTTCAAATAATCGCATCGGAGGTTTACACAGCCCGATATCAAGATACAACGTCCCTACGATGTCTACGCCCCCCGACCCAGGAACGACCATTTAACATGTGAGTCAATGGAGGACGTTGTACTGCACATCGGAGTTGAGCTCCAACCGGCATCCGATATCGGGCCGTTGAATAGCACGCTCATTTGACCCCCGATATCGGTTTGCCATCGTTCCTGCATCGTATTGGACGTTCACACCGTACAGCGCACGAACGATATCAGGTCCAACGCACGAACCACGTGACTTTTGGTCGGAGTTGGACGCCGATATCGCAACGTGTAAACCCACCATGAGAGTTTGTTCTGAAAAGTCCAGGCATGTGTGGCATCAGCTGCATATGCTGGGGACTGGTGTCTCTTCATTCACATATGCCAGTCAAGCATCAAGGAAGCGGTTCTGAAACATTCCAGGTGAGTACTGCTTTAAATGGTTCTGCTTTTTATCTATGTTGGTGGCTGCTTGGCACAACTTAAATTAAATAAAAAATATTGAGAGTAGGACCGCCCTAATGAGATTTGCCTTGACATGGCAGGGTGGTTCAGAAAAATTGATCAATCATTTGCCAGGAATCTCTAATTGTTTAATAGAAATTCAGTTTGGAATGAACATGTGCAGTCACATGTTTTACATTACATGCTTTCCTCAGGTAGTACTGGGTCTTATTGTTCAAAATTTTTTATTTTTTTCATATCAAAAAGACATTGCAGCGGCCATTTTAATTCTATTAAAATTATTGATTACCCCCTAGAAAAGCTCAAAACCGGATCAAGAAACGCTCCTCATAGGAGCCAATGCTAAAAACCGGATTGCTTCACAAGCAATCCGGTTTCCGTCTCCGGCTCTGCACCTGCGTGAAAAATCATGCTGGCTGCAGTTTTCAGAGCGGTTCTAGCATCTGCAATGCGGGAACCGGATTGCTCAGCATGTGTAATCCTGAGCAATTCGGTTCCCGCATATACTTTGCTTATCCCGGCTGCCGCCGGGATAAGCAAAGTGTGCTGTGTTCTGTAAAACTTAAAATTAATAAATAAATGTTTGTTCAATGTCTCTAGGGGGTGCCCAGTCCCCCTAGAGATCTTACACCCACTAAGGTGGGCTTATACTGCTGTAATGTGTTATGTTCATGTTGTACACCCACAAACTGACCCGCCCGCATCTTTATACCTGTTCCTGCACACCCTCTTATCATTTCTAGCCATCCCTTTTGCATAACAAAACAATTTTGTTAAGTAGAGAAAAAAGGTTATATTTACCTCATCCTGTGTGAGTTCTCTATTTCTGAAAAAGTCTCAAAAGGCGGGCCTGTCTGCTGCTCCCTCCACCCGCTTTGTAATTATGCACGCCCCCTCTCGGCTTGCTGTAGTGTTGAGAGCCTGGCAGCGTCATGAAAGGGGTGGGGCTAAAATAATGTCATACCGGTAGCCCCGTCCCTTTCATGATGCAGCCAGGCTATCAGCACTGCAGGAAGCTGAGAGGGGGCGTGCATAATTACAAAGTGGGCAGAGGGAGCAGCAGACAGGCCTGCCTTTTCAGAAACAGAGAACTCACACAGGACGAAGTAAATATAACCTCTTTTCTCTACTTTACAAAATAATTTTGTTCTGCAAAAGGGATGGCTAGAAATGATAAGAGGGGGTGCAGGGACAGGCATAAAGATATGGGGGGTTAGTTTGTGGGTGTACAACAGCTGACAGGAGTCAGCTGTTGTACATAACACATTACGGCAGAATAAGCCCACCTGAGTGGGTGTAAGGTCTCTAGGGGGACTGGGCACCCCCTAGAGACATTGAACAAACATTTATTTATTAAATTTTAAGTTTTACAGAACACAGAACAGTTTGCTCATCCCTGCGGCAGCAGGGATGAGCAAACTATCCGGTAACCGGATTGCTCAGGATTATACATCCTGAGCAATCCGGTTACCGGATTGCGGCTTCAGCAATCCGGTTCCAGGATTGCTGAATGTATGAAGACAATTGCGTTCACTGCATCCGGATCTGGATGCGATGAACACAATTCAGGTTTAAAGTGTGACCCTAGCCTATGTCATTTTGCTTCAGTATAGCTTCTACATATGAGCATAGGTTGAAATAGGTTGAATTTATACGTCCGTGTTTCAGTCTATATACGGACTACTATGCCCTAGTAATTGGTGTCTCTTGGCTTGAAGTAAGGCTAGAGCCACATTAGCATTGTGGCCTCCGTCATGGGGGGGTCTGCCAAAGAGTAGGATTCTGGCAGCAATAAAGCAGCGTTACCATAGAGTAATGCTGCCTTAACGCTGCCAATATGTAAATAAACAGAAAAGGATGCGCAATGGGTGCACCTGTATAAAATATTTTTTCCCCTAACTAGTAAAAAAGCTGCTCACCTTGGAGGGCTGTGCACTGCGTAGTGGCTGTGAAGGAGAATAATAAAAAGCTAAGTTTTATCTAGAATTCACCCTGCCTGCCTTTCCTGAGCGCTCCACAGACTGCTTTGCATTAATCATATATTAACGCTGCCAATAGAACTCTATGGGTGAGACACTCCATAGCGCCTGCAAACGCTGGCACAAAAGTGCTGGAATTTGAAATCTCAGGGTATTTCGAAGCTTACAGGAAAACGCGACAAGAAACGTTTTCCTGTGCACTCCGAAATAGTGCACAGGTTGTCCTGGCATTGTGGTCCGTATATATCTGAGCTAAGCTGATGATTTTGACTTTTTTATCCATACTGAAAAAAGGACCAATTTTAATTATCATACTGAAACAGATTTCCATCAGTGTTCTGTTGATGTGTTTGTTTCATCAGTGATTTTTTTTTCGTCTTTATTAAAAATAAAAATCTTAATCTCCCTATCCATTTCAATGTTAAAAACAGACAGCACATGGATGCATCTTGCATGTTATCTGCCATTGTCATGGACCCATGGACTTACGGCTAATCAAAAACAGACATGCCTTCATGATTTCTTTGTGTGTACACAAACAGCCATGTGAACTGCACAATAGACTATACTGGGTTTGAACCCTAAAATGTGGACATGAACACTTGCGTGATTCTCCACTGTCTGAATGAGACCTATTGATGGAGTCTAATTGAATACAATGAACAATTACTCTACTTTTCCTTTGTACAAATGTTGAAAAAAGTTTCACATAAAGTCCAAAATGTTATGTTATCCACACAGTCTATGTACTTTTCTTTATAATTCATGAAGACTGTATCTTCAGTGCTTAGTACAATAACGGCATATACGTATGAAGAAATATTTAATGCTTTGAATGTGGATTTTTTTAAAATATATTTCCAATAAAACATTTTTTAAACTATTTTCTTTACATAGGCAAGTGATGATCCGGTGTCTTGCTTGAATGCTACCATTCTATGTAAGTGTAGAATTACTTCATTAAAGGTGACAGTTCAAGATATGTATTAAAGGGATCCTATCACCTCCAAATGCCTCCTAAGCTATCAAAACATGTCCCTGCAGCCAGGGTCGGACTGGGGTGTCTGGGGCCCATCAGGGAAATTGATTTCAGGGGCCCACCCACCCTTCAGCTATATGTAAATACCTGGTAGCTGTTATACCCATTATATTGGCGACTCCTGCACATCACTCTGCGCTCAGCAAAACTGCCATGTACAATTATTGTACTTTATATTAAAGAGATTCTTTGGTGAAAACAAGTTATCAGTGATCCACAGGTTCAATAGGTGATCACTTATTTATTGGTGGAATCCGACCTGTGGAAACCGTATCATCAGAAGAATGTGGGACTTATATCCCAATTATTAAAGGGGTTTTCCCTTAAACAAAATTAATTTTAAAGTTCATTTTAATCAATAGATTTTGGAATAATAATTTGCATAATTTGAGGTGTTTAAAAATAATGTTCCTGTGTCAAGAGAATCCCTGTACGGTCAGACACATCCATTACACAGTACACAGCAGGGACACATATATAAGTTTATCTCAGCCCAGGAACATTTTCTTTTAAACACATCCAATTGTAGAAATTATTATCATTACAGGGTCTAGTTATTATTAAGATGAACTTTAAATTAACCTTGTTCATGGGAAAGGCCTTTAAAATGCAGTGGCTGGTAATGATGTAAGTATTGCGCATGCGTGAGGTGTACTTTACCGAGCTCATCACATGAGCTGCCGTAAAGTATACCTCACGCATGCGCAATGCGCAGCTTGAGGTCTGTCGATACACCGAAAGGGTGTATCGACGTCAGCAGCGTCTGAAATGACGCG
This sequence comes from Allobates femoralis, assembly GCA_033576535.1. NCBI lineage: Eukaryota > Metazoa > Chordata > Amphibia > Anura > Aromobatidae > Allobates > Allobates femoralis. Next base: position 75,699,739 of record JARQOC010000008.1, read on the forward strand.
ATTAGCGTCATATCGGCTGATCCACCCATGGAGGAGGGCGAGGAGGATTCAATAGTTTAGCCCATCGGGGCGTGAATACAAGCACTAAAGGCGGCGATAAGAAGTCACAGGGAATGCCCTGTGCGACTTCTCAGGAGACAAGAAGCCGTAGTTGTAGAGGTATCAAAATCACTTTATGAAAGTTTCAAACTACACAATTTTTACACAAAGGGATAGGTAGAATAGCATAATGATGGTGCAGGGACAGGTATTAATAGGATGGGGAGTGATTTTTAGGGGCCAGGTTACCGTTAAAGATTACAGCATCCACATGACTACATCACCAGAACCACCGTCAATACAATCTGTGAGGCACCGCCGGCATGATCCTCATGGCCGGGGCGCATCACATGCAGGATCAAGGTATGATCCTGTGCACACTGGCCGGTTTGACTGTGATAATGCTGTGTGAACCAACTTTGAACACAAGTTTCATGTTACTAATGAGTGGCTCATAAGATCGAGGAAGCCCCAAGGAAAAGGGATGTAAGGGCTGAGTGCTGACAACCCGGAACACAGGGAGTTAACCTGAGCTGTGTGAAAGGCTGATTACCAGCAGATAAGGGGGTGTGTCCGGAGGAATAGCAGCCCAGCTGGGTGACTCAGTGTGGGTGTGGCCGGCACGATAAGAGTCAGCCAGCTGAGTGATTGAGAGATTCATTCTCAGCCAGACATCAGCCTGAGAGCATGTGGGCTGATTACCAGCCTGAGAGCCGAGCAGAGCCAGTCTGTGTGAGGGACTGGGAGTGCGAGTCCATGCCGCCATGTTGAGATGGTGAAGGGAGCATGCAAGCTCCATACCGGTAGCCAGGACCAGGGTCGTGACAGCACCTGGGGTGGGGAAGCCGTGGCTGACCTGTTGGACGCTGGACTGGGCATGCGAGGAAACATGTCCAGGACGGAGCCTGTGAGAGGCTAGGCCAACCCGTTACCCAGGTAGCGAGACCCGGATCCGTGCCCGGTAAGACAGCGGTTCCCGTGTAACGGAGTGAGCTGTGTGTGAGTAATGCCAGGCGGGCATAACCGCTATTGGGTCCGACTACGCAGTCGGTAAAGGACCCGTTGATGTATGTAGGGGCTTAGGCAATTGCCCTGAATGTAAGATGATGACCTATGTAAGAACATTGTATAATAATGTGGGGAGAAAGTGACCCAGCCAGTATGGATGATGTTGGAGGCGTTCCGTCCCTGTGGGACGAGAGGGAGGCTTGCCCTGCTGCTTGCAGAGGGTACCCGTCCCTCAACCACGGCCTCTAATGGTGTGGGTGTGCCTGTGGTGCCAGACACAGGGGTAATAGGGCTCCTAGTAGGTAACGGATGAGGTTCCCGTGTACTATGGTTTGCCAGTTCCTGTAATGGGCCATGGAGGAGCCACAGTCCATGGATGATGGGCTGTGAGCGTGTGGAAGAAATGTATGTGATCCATAGACGTTTGAATGATGGATCACACATGGTATGTAAGGCCCGGTCAGGCAGGAATCCTGACTACGGTGTAATGTTAGGTCATCAAGCTGGGTGACTAAAGCCAGGCGGCAGGAACCGCCATTGGGACCCACAGGGCCCGTTGAGGCGTATGTAACGAAGGTCAGAAGCAGGGGTTAAAAGGGCTCCTAGAGTGGGGACACCATGGTTGAACCAGTTGGACTCTGACCGGGACGTAGGCGGAGATACGTCCAGGAAGGAGCCCCTTGGGGATACATGACATACCCGGTACTCAGGTTGCTCAATCCCTGTTATGAACCCGGAGGGGTCATCGTCGAAATATAACACATGTATTTATTATAAATGTACTGTAAGATGTGTAAGTAGGCCGGAGGCCGTAGCTACCCCGGGAGCAGGTGTTAGAGCTCCAATGGGGAGAGAGTCGTGGTTACAGGTCCCGGGTTATTGTGAATGTATATGTGCAATGTTCTATGTAATGTATGATGTATTTATGTAAAGTGTTTAGAATCAATGTGATATGTGTCCAACATACTACCTGGGTTATGTTATTATATGTGAAAAATAAACGGGTACACATTGGTTAAACTTATAAACACGTGTTTTGTCGTTATGCAAGCGGGTTCCCCGGTTGCTACCTCACAAATCACATATCACTAGAACCACTGTCAATACAATAATACCTCACCAGAACCACTGTCAGTATATCACCAGAACCATTGTCAATACAGTAATACATCACCAAAAACAGTCAATACATCACCAGAAACCCCATGAATACAATACATTACTATAACACCTGTCAGTACATAACCAGAACCATCAGCAATACAATAGTACATAATCAGAACCACCGTCACTACATCACCAGAACAGTACGTTCCCTATATAAATGTGTATGTAGATTAAATGTCCCATACTATTCATACTCCTTCCACATGTCCCATACTGCTCATCCTCCTCCCACATGTCCCATACTGTTCACCCCCGATGTGTCCCATGCAGCTCATCTTACATCCATATGTTGCATACAGCTCATCCTCACCCCCATTCCCCTGAATCCCATGTTGCTTATCCTCCCCCAATATATCTCATGCAGCTCATCCTTCCCCACCATCCCCCTTCCAGGTTACACGCAGCCTCTCACCTCCCATGTTACACGCAGCCTCTCCCCTCCTATGCACCACGCAGCCTCTCCCCTCCCTTGTTCCACGCGGCCTCTCCCCCATCCCTCATCCATGTAGCTTCTCCCCTCTCCCATGTTCCATGTAGCTTCTCCCCCACATTCCATGTAGCTTCTCCCCCCGACGTTCCATGTAGCTTCTCCCCCATACCCCATCCATCCATGTACCTTCTCCCCCATTCACCAAACCATCTATGTACCTTCTCCCCATCCCCCCTCCATCCATGTACCTTCTCCCCCATCCATCCATTTTCTCCCCCTTTTTCCATGCCGGCCCCCATCCATCCAGCTACTCCCCCCTTTCTATGCCGCCCCTATCCATTCATCCATCCCGTTCTCCCCCCTTTTCTATGCCGCCCGCCTATCCATCCATCACGTTCTCTCCCCTTTTCCATAATGCCCCCCACACATCCATCCCATTCTGCCCCCTCTTCCAGGCCACACCATCTATCCATCCATCCATCTATCCCACTCTGTACCCCCCAGGCTACTATCTTCGGCTGTAACAGCGCCTTACCTGACTCCACGTTTCGGATCCCGGATCCCGGCAGCTTCTTCCTCTGCAGCGCTCGGTCTCTCGGTCACCGGCACCAGGAACCCAGCACCAGGCAGCTTCTTCCTCTGCAGGTCCCGGTCTCTGGCACCAGGCAGCTTCTTCCTCTGTGACTCTCGGTCTCCCGCTTGCCGGCACCAGGCAGCTTCTTCCTCTGCGGCTCCCAGTCTCCCACTCGCTGGCACCAGGAACCCGGCACCAGGCACCCGGCAGCCTCTTCCTCTGCAGCTCCTGGTCTCCGGCACCAGGCTATGGGGGGAAAAAACACGCTGCTGCTATGGGGGGGTCACAGGCATACTGCTACTGCTGGGGGTGGGGGAGCACAGACACACTGTTACTGTTGTGGGGCACACACATATTGCTGCTGGGGGGCACACTGATTGCTGCCTTTGGGGGGCACATATTGCTGATGCTGCTGGGGGTCACACATATTGCTTATGTTGTTGGGGGGGCACACATTTTGCTGCTGCTGTTGGGGGAGCACACATATTGCTGCTGCTAGGGGGGGCACACTTTATGCTGTTGCTGGTGGAGACATATTGCTGCTGGGGGCAGGGCCGGCTCCAGGTTTCTGCGGGCCCCGGGCGAAAGAGTCTCAGTGGACCCCTTTAATACATACTGCCGCATCATGTATATATATATATATATCAATCTCAAAAAAGAGTAGAAAAACTGGGCACAACAACCGGTGAAATCCAGGGTAATCCTTTCTGACCGAAGGTATTAGGCAAATGGAGGTGCACACTTAGCGTAAGTGACCAAATATAAGTAGCAGGAAAAAAGACAGTGGCACTCACCATAACGATCTTTATCAATTTATTGCGGTTTCCAAAAAGGCATTCCGGAGAAGCAAGCGATGGGGGAGGGAGGTTCGGGAGCGAGGACGACGGCAACCATTTCGCGGCTCAGCTGCTGAGCCGCGAAACGGTTGCCGTCGTCCTCACTCCCGCACCTCCCTCCCCCATCGCTTGCTTCTCCGGAATGCCTTTTTGGAAACCGCAATAAATTGATAAAGATCGTCATGGTGAGTGCCACTGTCTTTTTTCCTGCTACATACATACAGTGCCTACAAGTAGTATTCAACCCCCTGCAGATTTAGCTGGTTTGATAAGATGCCAATAAGTTAGAGCCTTCAAACTGCAAACGAGAGTAGGATTTATTAACAGAAGCATAAATCTTACAAACCAAAAAGTTATGTTGCTCAGTTGAATTTTTATAAATTTTAAACATAAAAGTGTGGGTCAATTATTATTCAACCCCTAGGTTTAATATTTTGTGGAATAACCCTTGTTTGCAATTACAGCTAATAATCGTCTTTTATAAGACCTGATCAGGCCGGCACATGTCTCTGGAGTTATCTTGGCCCACTCCTCCATGCAGATCTTCTCCAAGTTATCTAGGTTCTTTGGGTGTCTAGTTTTCAATTGGGTTAAGGTCAGGAGACTGACTAGGCCACTCCAACACCTTGATTTTTTCCCTCTTGAACCAGGCCTTGGTTTTCTTGGCTGTGTGCTTTGGGTCGTTGTCTTGTTGGAAGATGAAATTACGACCCATCTTAAGATCCTTGATGGAGGAGCGGAGGTTCTTGGCCAAAATCTCCAGGTAGGCCGTGCTATCCATCTTCCCATGGATGCGGACCAGATGGCCAGGCCCCTTGGCTGAGAAACAGCCCCACAGCATGATACTGCCACCACCATGCTTGACTGTAGGGATGATATTCTTGGGGTCGTATGCAGTGCCATCCAGTCTCCAAGCGTCACGTGTGTGGTTGGCACCAAAGATCTCGATCTTGGTCTCATCAGACCATAGAACCTTGAACCAGTCTGTCTCAGAGTCCTCCAAGTGATCTTGAGCAAACTGTAGATGAGCCTTGACATGACGCTTTGAAAGTAAAGGAACCTTACGGGCTCGTCTGGAACGGAGACCATTGCGGTGGAGTACGTTACTTATGGTATTGACTGAAACCAATGTCCCCACTGCCATGAGATCTTCCCGGAGCTCCTTCCTTGTTGTCCTTGGGTTAGCCTTGACTCTTCGGACAAGCCTGGCCTCGGCACGGGAGGAAACTTTCAAAGGCTGTCCAGGCCGTGGAAGGCTAACAGTAGTTCCATAAGCCTTCCACTTCCGGATGATGCTCCCAACAGTGGAGACAGGTAGGCCCAACTCCTTGGAAAGGGTTTTGTACCCCTTACCAGCCTTGTGACCCTCCACGATCTTGTCTCTGATGGCCTTGGAATGCTCCTTTGTCTTTCCCATGTTGACCATGTATGAGTGCTGTTCACAAGTTTGGGGAGGGTCTTAAATAGTCAGAAAAGGCTGGCAAAAGAGATAATTAATCCACACATGTGAAGCTCATTGTTATTTGTGCCTGAACTACTTCCTAATACTTTAGGGGGACCAAACAGAATTCTGGTGGTTTGAGGGTGTCACGATTAGCTTAGTCAGGACCTGCAGCTCTCTGGCGCCCCCTTAGCCTGCTGGTCAAATCCGGTATTGCCAGAGGATAAGAAAGGTGCCCAGCTGCTCTAATTTATGTTGTCTACTGCGGCACGTGATGTGACAGGATGTATATATACCACCAGTTCCTGCCAGGAACGTATATATACCTCAATCCAGTCACCCTCAGGCCACAATATCACATAAATACAGAAGTATGCTGCCACCACCGACCTCTTTCAGGTGGGTCGGTAACCTGTGCGATAGCGTAAAAAATGAGCAGGGAGGACGTGAGAAATCGTTCATAGGACAAGGAGATCGAAGCTAGTAAATTAAAATAGTTTACTCCGAAATAGGACAATGGTTACAAAAAAATGTACAGCATATTATATAAGAGACAAATTACATGTATGAATAACAGTTATATAAAATAAAAGGAATAAAGTATGAAAGTTTCAGACCTAGTCAGGCTTGGTACTTAGTTTCTTGGAGGAGGCCCTTCTCCTGGATGGGTAGATTCTGTCGACAGTTAGCTGGTGTTGACTGTCAGACCTCGAGAGCAGAATGACCCAAAAATCCTTCTTTGCTTTTATTAAACCAGGGCAATCTGTGACCCCCACCACTTAGAGTGATCCCTCCTCCTGGGAGGATCCTCGAGTACCACCTCTCTCACTATGCTTCCTAAATCCCCATTTTTCCATATCTGTGGGTGGGGCCGTCTCACAATTATGATTTTAAACTCATTTTCCAGGTCAGGTTATTCTGAGAAGTTTGATACCAAATATGACTTGATAGTCATATTCAGAATGGCAGCCCTCCGTTCTCAGGTTCCTCAACGTTGTACGACTGTATGAAACACCTCATTGAATGCACAGCACGATAACGAATCGGAAAATATGAATTCTGTGTTTGTGGTATGATCGGGTCGTCTTAAATTCAATATTGAAACCACGGTGAATTTTAGACAAAGGATTTGGTTTCTTTGGTAGAAACAAAACTGGTTTGGACTGGTTTGTCCAGCTTTGGCTCTCCTGGAAGTGGTTTACGACCCATCGTAAATAGTTTGGTTGGGGAAGGCAGGCAGTGTTTCTCTGTAAACTACTTACAAACCAGCTAAAAGCGAGGAGGGAGGAGGGAGTCAGATTTGCCTGACTCTCCAATAACTTGAAATCATGAGCAATATTCATTTTCATGACACCTCTCCCTTTTCGATGACGCTATGGAAGAGAGATCTCTGAGCTTTCTGCCATGCGTCAATTGGGGTTCCCTCCTTCTACCTGGATCCCAGAGGACCTTCTTTGGTTCTGGTTCAGAGACAGAGGTCTCTGCGGGGCCTTCCAGCACCTCAGGACTGTCTTCTGCTGGTGAGACAGTCTGAATCCCCTGGCTAGAGGTAGCCAGAAGGCGGGCGGAAGCCCCGACCTCACAGGAACCCTCTTGGACCTGTTCTGGGTCGGCAGGTGGTCTGGTTATTTCTCTACAGGTTGAGGACCCAGAAGGCAGTGCGGTCTCTGCATTCCCAGTACTCAATCTGCGGGCGAGAGCACCTCGGAAGGCCATCTCCCCGGGAAATAACACCACTCTCTCAGTTGCCTGGCTGGCCAGCCACCCAGCTTTCCCATCACCCTGACAAGCGGTGGACTGTGACAGTCCCTTAACTTGACAGGCTGTTGGGACTGCCATTTCGCCTTTCTGACAGGAGAGGGGGTTTGCTCTTCCATCTTCCTGGCAGATCAAGCGTACCTGTCTCCCATCCGGACAAGCCAGGGGTACCTCTTTCCCATGGTCCTGAACGGCAGGGAGGCCAGTTTTCCAATCAGTCGGATAAACAATGGGCCCGATCTCCCCATCGTCTAGGCCGACTGTGGAGGGTGGTCTTTCGCTACTCTGACAGGATATGGAGGCTGCTCCTCCCTCACCCTGGCAGGTAGTGAACCCAGCTTTCCCACCAACCGGACAGATTATGGGCTCTGTGTTCCCATCCTCGTGCCCAGTTGGAGAAAGCACATTTCCCTTTTGTGGTGATCCCTCGGGATCCCGGCTAAGGATGCAGCAGCTCGCACCCGCCATGTCACAGTCTGTTGTAACACTGGCAGGTGGCACGTAACCACTGCTCTTGTGGTTACCATGCCCGCCTCCGTCTCCCTTAGCCACGAGATCTACTACCTGGAGGGGACCCTCAGCGATGCCAGCTCGTGGCGTGGCATGGCTAAGGCCTCCTCCACCCTGAGGCCCATCACGATGTGATGCCTCAGGACCAGCACTTACCATGGGGCAGCTACCCACGTCCGTGTCACCGTCCATCGTGACACTGGCACGCTGCATGAGGCCATGTTCCCCAGGGTCCTCATGCCTGCCACCATCTACCTTCGCAACCCATGTTGCACCGTGGAGGACACCCTCGGCGATGCCAGCTGGTGGCGTGACATCACTGAGTTCTCCTCCACCACGAGGTCCATCACGCTGTGATGCCTCCTGATCAGCACTTGTCATGGAGCAGCTAGCACCCGCATGTCACAGTCCGTCGTGACCTTGGCAGGTGGCACACAACCACCGCTCTTGGGGTTGCCATGCCTGCTTCCATCTCCCATAGTGCCGATTCCTGCTACCTTCATGGGATCCTCAGTAATAGCAACCTGCAGTGTGATATCACTGAGTTCCCCAACATCAGGATTCACTTCATGAACAGGCAACACATTGACAATTCCCTGTTCTGCATCAACATCATCATCAACATTATTACCATTCCCATTTTCAACATGGACATTTCTTGGCACACCAACATTGACATTACCCTTCACCTTCTTCACAGGGACTTTACCTTTCCCATTATTAACATTGACAATTCCCGATATATCAGACCTAGGGGGGTTATCAGGAACATAATGGGCAACCAACCGCCCCAAATCTATTCCCAATAACACATTGGCGGGGAGATTCTTGGTTACCCCAACCTCCCTCCACCCTCTTCCCACACCCCAGTCCAGATAAACTCGGGCCATGGGCAAATATCGGCGCTCACCCCCGATACCGGTGACAGTCAGTGTCTTTCCAGGGATAAGTTCATGGGGATACACGTATTCGGGGCGGATGAGAGTTCGTTCTGCGCCAGAGTCCCTGAGCCCCACAGTGATGGTGTTACCACCGTGACCGACTGCAAGTTCTCCCTGGAACTCCCACCCATACCACCCACCAAATAAATAGCAGCACTAGGCCCTGGGGCCTCAGATGAGGGGCTCCTCTTCTGCCTCTCCGGACACGTGGCACTCACATGTCCCGGTTGTCCACAGGTAAAGCACTTACGTGCATCGGCTGTCAGCCAAGTGCTGGCAGCGGGGACAGGACCTCCGGGAGGTCGGCTGGCAGGGGCAGGGGGGATGTTGGATGGCTTAACCCCCCTCCCGTTGGTGATGGTCGGCCTTCGTCCCTCCGGTCTCCGGTTGGCCTCGTAGGTGTCGGCAATCTGCGCTGCTTTGTTCGCATCTGGTGGCTCCCGATCCATCACGAACTGTCGCACCTCCGTGGGGCAAAGATGCAGGAACTGGTCTTTCACCATCAGATCCTTTATCTGCTCAAAGGTGGTCACTTTCCGTCCTTGAATCCACTGCTCAAAGTTGGTTCTGAGCCCGTGGACCACATCACTGTAGCTGTCGTGTGGTCCACGCTGGAGGTTCCGGAACTTTCTGCGGTACACCTCAGGAGTCAGCTGGAACCTCTGGATTAGAGCCTCCTTAATGGCTGCATAGTTCCCATCTAGCTCTCAAGGAAGAGCCACGAACGCCGCCATAGCTTTGTCTCTCAACGCTGCAATGAGGAACGGGGCATACTGGTCATTCGGCAGCTGGTACTGTAAGCACGCCTTCTCAAAATCCCTCAGAAAAATATCCAGATCACCGTTGTCATCCAGCACAGGGAAATGCTTGGAATTCGGCTGGAAGGTGGTTGAACGGGTTGATTCAGAGTTCAATGGGGTAGATGACTGCCTTTCCAGCTGGGCCATCCGCAGGTCGTGCTCTCTCTGAGCTTGGGCCTCAGCCCGTCGCTCCGCAGCCTCTCGCTCGGCTCGCCGCTCTGCTCTCTCAGCCTCCTGGTATTGCTGAATGAGCTGCAGGCGTCCTTGGGAATCCTCAGCGGGATATTGCTGTAAGGCCAGTTGCAGATAGGGGTCCATGCTGACCTGGTCGCTGACGCGGCATGCGTCTACAGGTGGGACCCCTGCAGGAACACCTGGTAGGACTTGGCTTACATCCACAGGTAAGGGCTCAGCAGCAACACCGTCCATGCTCTGACTGACCTCTGCAGCCGGACGCTGTACATCAGCACTGACATGGCTTTGGCTGGCCTCTCCATTCACTGGGCTCTGGTGACGGGCTTCCTCCACATCCAATTGCAGCAGTATCTGCTCCATCTGCTTCTTGGTTCTGCCGGAGGGGTCTATATTCCTGTATTTGCACAGGCAGGCGAGAGCCTCCTTGTTATAGTCTTTATACCAGCTTTTCACTGCTGTGGCCATGATTCCAAATCAAAAGATAGAATAGAAAAACAAAGAGGGGGGGGGGGTAACTGCTACACACACAGTATTGTCTCAGATCTAATAACCACTGAGTTCGATCTTCAAAACTTTTGTGCAGAGTTCTTGTAAGAACTGTGCAAGTTTTTAGTGAGAGGAATGATTGCTCAAACCAGATCACTAATGTCCTATGATCCCACCGCTGCCACCAATTGTCACGATTAGCTTAGTCAGGACCTGCAGCTCTCTGGCGCCCCCTTAGCCTGCTGGTCAAATCCGGTATTGCCAGAGGATAAGAAAGGTGCCCAGCTGCTCTAATTTATGTTGTCTACTGCGGCACGTGATGTGACAGGATGTATATATACCACCAGTTCCTGCCAGGAACGTATATATACCTCAATCCAGTCACCCTCAGGCCACAATATCACATAAATACAGAAGTATGCTGCCACCACCGACCTCTTTCAGGTGGGTCGGTAACCTGTGCGATAGCGTAAAAAATGAGCAGGGAGGACGTGAGAAATCGTTCATAGGACAAGGAGATCGAAGCTAGTAAATTAAAATAGTTTACTCCGAAATAGGGCAATGGTTACAAAAAAATGTACAGCATATTATATAAGAGACAAATTACATGTATGAATAACAGTTATATAAAATAAAAGGAATAAAGTATGAAAGTTTCAGACCTAGTCAGGCTTGGTACTTAGTTTCTTGGAGGAGGCCCTTCTCCTGGATGGGTAGATTCTGTCGACAGTTAGCTGGTGTTGACTGTCAGACCTCGAGAGCAGAATGACCCAAAAATCCTTCTTTGCTTTTATTAAACCAGGGCAATCTGTGACCCCCACCACTTAGAGTGATCCCTCCTCCCTGGGAGGATCCTCGAGTACCACCTCTCTCACTATGCTTCCTAAATCCCCATTTTTCCATATCTGTGGGTGGGGCCGTCTCACAATTATGATTTATAACTCATTTTCCAGGTCAGGTTATTCTGAGAAGTTTGATACCAAATATGACTTGATAGTCATATTCAGAATGGCAGCCCTCCGTTCTCAGGTTCCTGAACGTTGTACGACTGTATGAAACACCTCATTGAATGCACAGCACGATAACGAATCGGAAAATATGAATTCTGTGTTTGTGGTATGATCGGGTTGTCTTAAATTCAATATTGAAACCACGGTGAATTTTAGACAAAGGATTTGGTTTCTTTGGTAGAAACAAAACTGGTTTGGACTGGTTTGTCCAGCTTTGGCTCTCCTGGAAGTGGTTTACGACCCATCGTAAATAGTTTGGTTGGGGGAAGGCAGGCAGTGTTTCTCTGTAAACTACTTACAAACCAGCTAAAAGCGAGGAGGGAGGAGGGAGTCAGATTTGCCTGACTCTCCAATACCTTGAAATCATGAGCAATATTCATTTTCATGACAGAGGGGTTGAATAATAAATGACCCTCTGAATTAACTTTTAACGCTTTAAAAAAATTAAAAAAAGTAAACAAAAAAAAATAAATTGTGGCACTGCATTTCCCACTTCCAGGCTGATCTACAGTCCAAATGTCACAATGCCAAGTTAATTCCGACATCTGCAGGGGTTGAATACTACTTGTAGGCACTGTACATATATATATATATATATATATATATATATATATATATAATATATATATATATATATATATATATATATAATAGTCCGCAACCTATATATATGTATACATAGATATATCCCTCGCAAATGTATTCCCTACCATGCTGTCTCTCCGATCCTGTGCATATCTCTCCCTTGAGCTTTCTCTCCTCTCTATGTGCAGTCTCTCTCCCCTGTGCGCTGTCTCTCCCTTGAGCCTGTCTCTTACCTGTGCTTGTTCCCCTCCCTGTGCACTGTGTCTCTCCCCTACACTTGTCTCCCCCTTTGCCTGTCTCTTTCCTGTGCGCTGTGTCCCCCTGCGCACCTATCTCCCCCTGCGCGCCTGTCTTCCCCTGTGCCTATCCCTTCCCTGTACGCTGTGTCTCCTCCCTGTGCCTGTCTTCCCGCTGGTGTAATTTGCCCCTGACAGGGCCCCGAGTGCTGCCCCACACTGCACCCTCGGGGCCCTGCGCTGCCCCACACCTCACCCTCGGGGCCCCAGAGTGCTGCCCCCACACCGGGGGGCCCCTGAGTGCTGCCCCACACCGGGAGGCCCCTGAGTGCATCCACTACACCAGGGGGCCCCTGAGCGCATCCACCACACCAGGGGGCCCCTGAGCGCATCCCCCACACAGGGGGGGGGCCCTGAGCGCATCCACCACACCAGGGGGTCCCTGAGCGCATCCACCACACCAGGGGGCCCCTAAGCGCATCCCCCACACAGGGGGGGCCCCTGAGTGCATCCACCACACCAGGGGGGGGGGCCCTGAGCGCATCCACCACACCAGGGGGTCCCTGAGCGCATCCACCACACCAGGGGGCCCCTGAGCGCATCCACCACACCAGGGGGCCCCTGAGCGCATCCACCACACCAGGGGGCCCCTGAGCGCATCCCCCACACAGGGGGGGGCCCCTGAGCGCATCCACCACACCAGGGGGCCCCTGAGCGCATCCACCACACCAGGGGGCCCCTGAGCCCATCCACCACACCAGGGGGCCCCTGAGCCCATCCACCACACCAGGGGGCCCCTGAGCACATCCACCACACCAGGGGGCCCCTGAGCACATCCACCACACCAGGGGGTCCCTGAGCGCATCCACCACACCAGGGGCCCCTGAGCGCATCCACCACACCAGGGGGCCCCTGAGCGCATCCACCAAACCGGGGGGGGCCCCCCGAGTGCATCCCCCACAACAGGGGGGCCCCTGAGTGCATCTCCCACACCAAGGGGCCCCTGAGTGCCTCCCCCACACCAGGGGGGCCCTGAGCGCGTCCCCCAAAACCGGGGGGCCCCTGTCTTCCCCCTGTGCCTATCCCTTCCCCTGTACGCTGTGTCTCCTCCCTGTGCCTGTCTTCCCCGCTGGTGTAATTTGCCCCTGACAGGGCCCCGAGTGCTGCCCCACACTGCACCCTCGGGGGCCCTGCGCTGCCCCACACCTCACCCTCGGGGGCCCCAGAGTGCTGCCCCCACACCGGGGGGGCCCCTGAGTGCTGCCCCCACACCGGGAGGCCCCTGAGTGCATCCACTACACCAGGGGGCCCCTGAGCGCTTCCCCCCCAACACCGGGGGGGCCCCTGAGCGGATCCCCCACTCCGGGGGGGGCCCCTGAGCGCATCCACCACACCAGGGGGCCCCTGAGCGCATCCCCCACACAGGGGGGGGGCCCTGAGCGCATCCACCACACCAGGGGGTCCCTGAGCGCATCCACCACACCAGGGGGCCCCTGAGCGCATCCACCACACCAGGGGGCCCCTGAGCGCATCCCCCACACAGGGGGGGCCCCTGAGCACATCCACCACACCAGGGGGCCCCTGAGCGCATCCACCACACCAGGGGGCCCCTGAGCCCATCCACCACACCAGGGGGCCCCTGAGCGCATCCACCACACCAGGGGGCCCCTGAGCACATCCACCACACCAGGGGGCCCCTGAGCACATCCACCACACCAGGGGGTCCCTGAGCGCATCCACCACACCAGGGGGCCCCTGAGCGCATCCACCACACCAGGGGGCCCCTGAGCGCATCCACCAAACCGGGGGGCCCCCCGAGTGCATCCCCACAACAGGGGGGCCCCTGAGTGCATCTCCCACACCAAGGGGCCCCTGAGTGCCTCCCCCACACCAGGGGGGCCCTGAGCGCGTCCCCCAAAACCGGGGGGCCCTGAGCACTGCTCCCACTCTGGGGGGCCCCTGAGTGCTGCCCCACACTGGGGGCCCCTGAGCGCTGCACTTAATACTGGGGGGTCCCTGTGCGCTGCACACACACCAGGGGGTCCCTGAGTGCTGCTCCCACACTGGGGGGCCCCTTAGCGCTGCACTTACACTGGGGGGGCCCTGAGCGCTGCACCCACACCAGGGGGGCCACTGAGTTCTGCTCCCACACTGGGGGGCCCCTGAGCGCTGCACTTACACTGGGTTGCCCTGAGTGCTGCACCCACACCAGGGGGACCCTCAGGGTTCACTAAGAGCTGTCTCCCTTCTAACCTTAAGGCTGCAGCCAGTCATCTCTCAGACCTCTCCTTTCATGTAGTGTGAGCTGCCTCCAGCTGCTCTATTTCCTGTGTGTGGAGATACAGGAAATAGACGGCTGCAGTGATATAAAAGCTAAGTAGTGAGTCAGAGCAGCTCCTCAGCACAGTTCAGGCCCCAGATGATTGTTTAACAGGACAGGTGCAGATCAACTCAGGAGACAATGATAGTTTACTCACAGGAGTGTGGAGGCTGTGGAGTCTGTGTCCCTTGCAGAAAGACCTGTCTGCCCTCTCTTTCAAGCTGCAGTGTCTCAGCCTGTGCTCTTGCTGGGCTGGCAATGTGCAGCCATGGCTGTGATCCTGCTTCTCAGTGTCACTGAAGGCTTCCCTCTCTGCTCCCTCCAAGAGGAGCAGGAACTGGAGGAAAAAGACGTCACATGGGAGGGGGGAGGAGATCACAGTGCTCGCTCTACCCGGAGGAGATCCCTGCACAGCAGCACAGTCAGGGATGTAGAGCAGGGGGTAGTGAGAGGCGGGGCTAGGTGGGCGGGCCTCTACACCTGAGGGCCTCCCATGACTTTTACCCGGTTACCCGACAGAGCAGTCCGAGGCTGCCTGCAGCATCCCATCACTAATCACACACTCCTTTTGTCTCCTAAAAGCATCCTGTGAAAGTGTATAAAAACGTTTTAATACTCACTCATTAGTGGTTATAATTAGCAGGGGCCATATTCTTTAGTCACCAGGGGGTGTTGTTTTGCAGCTCCAGGATCCAGCCCTCTCCCTGTCTGTGCTGCTGTGAAACTAAACTGAAGGCAGGACTAATGATTTGCATTCTGTGAGTGATAAAGAGGGGGAGGGCAATACCTGCACATCACAGCAGAACACACAGAGACAGGGTGGATCCTGGAGCTGCAAAACAGCCCGCCTTGGTGACTAAAGAATATGGCCCCTGCTAATTATAATCACTAATGAGTAAGTATTAAAACGTTTTTATGCACTTTCACAGGATGCTTTTAGGAGACAAAAGAAGTGTGGAATTAGTGATAGGATGGTGCAGGGACATGTTTTGCTAGGTTAGGAGGCGTTTTGGAGGTGACAGGTGTTAATTTATCAATTCTTAACCCCTTAATGTCTACTGTTGCATATTCGCATCATTCCAGTTCAATTCATTTGTATGCATATACTGAATTTAATTCAAGCAATAAGGGGTTATGGGTTGGGCTACACTTTAAGTTTTGTGTGACAATATTGATTGATTTTATTTATTTTGAACTGCAGCTAACGATAGTTAAAGCAATGCATTTGGTTGTATGCAATTGGGTTGACTGCAGTTTCAAATATAGGCTGGAGTCACACTTAACGTATTACTTAAGCAAGGATCACATCAAAATGTTTGAACTGACCGGAAGCTCTCTTAATCTGAGAGTGACAGGTACATAGAAGTACATGAAGCTGTCACTTTTGAGTCAGTAGAGCTCACCAGCCGGTCAAGGCAATTTGATGCGATGCTTGCGTGAGTCAAACGGTACTGTGAATCCAGCGTAATAGTTAAAATCATTTAGCAGCGCTACAAAACGTCGCAGTGTTGCTTAGGCCTTAGTTTACATGGTGTTCTGTGTGAATAAGACAATTTCCAGAGGATAGGCACAATTTCTCCAAGCATATAATTATTATGCCATGATGGGGATATCGGAGACATGGCTGGACGAGAACCATGACTGGGCTGTTAATTTAAAGGACTATAGTCTGTTCAGAAATGACCGTACAAATAAGCGAGGGGGAGGTGTGTGTTTATATGCAAAATCATCCTTAAAACCATCCTTCATGATAATATATGTGAATGTAATGAAAATGTAGAGTCCCTGTGCGTGGAGATAAGGGGCGGGGGAAAAAATAATAAATTACTGATAGGGGTTTGTTATAAGTCTCCAACAATGATGGATGCCCGACATATGTACCGTCCTCCAAAACTTTGAGGACTCCACCAAAAAGTGGAAGTGGATGAGAATATCATAAAGCAAATAGATGAAGTAGCGACTCAGGGAGAAGTGATTATTATGGGGGACTTCTACCCTGAAATTCATTGGGGAACAGAAACCTGCAGTTCCAGAAAAGGTAATAGGTTTTGGACAATTATAAGAGACAATTACCTTTCACAACTGGTTCAGGACCCAACAAGAAGGGGGCACTGTTAGACCTAATATTAACCAACAGGCCGGACCGCATATCAAATATACAGTTTGCAGGTGACTTGGGTAATAGTGATCACAAAATAATAAGTTTTCAAGCATCCTTTAATAAGATGTGCAGTAGAGGGGTTACAAGGACACTAAACTAAAAGGCAAATTTCCAACGGTTGAGAGATGATCTTAGTGCAATAAACTGGGACGATGTACTGAGATATAAAAGTACACAAAGTAAATGGGAGATGTATATTAGCATCCTGAATAGGACCTGTGCACAATATATACCCTATGGGAATAAACATGCTAGGAATAGGAGGAAAACACTGTGGCTAAATAAGGCTGTAATGGGCGCAATAAGTGACAAAAAGAAAGCATTTAGGGAATTACAGCAAGTAGGTAGTGATGAGGCATTAAATAAATACAGAAAATTAAATAACATCTGTAAAAAGCAAATCAAGGCAGCAAAGATTGAGACAGAGAGACTCATTGCCAGAAAAAGTAAAAAAAAATCCCAAAATATTCTTTAACTACATACCGTATATACTCGAGTAATCGGGCTGAAAAGTCCCCCCTCGGCTTATACGCGAGTCACTGTATTAGGGACTCGGATACCTGCTGTCAGTAGCGAGTCTGAGCGAGTCCGAGCGAGTCTTAGCGATTCTGAGCGGGTCTTAGCGATTTTGAGCAATTCTGAGCGATTCTGAGCGAGTCTTAGCGATTTTGAGCACGATATGAGGTAAAAAGGTATGATATAATGAGCGCTAGGGACAGAAACAGGCACTGGGCTCTTATCAAATATTACCTTTCAAATTTATTGTGAACAGTAGAAGTTACAGGTCTCCTCGTGGCGAGGTTTCTTGGTTTTTCTCTTAGCGATTTTGAGCAATTCTGAGCGATTCTGAGCTAGTCTGAGTGATTCTAAGCGAGTTTACAATCCGAGTCCTGTATACTGTACTCGGGACTCGGCTTATACACGAGTCAATAGGTTTTCCCAGGTTTTGAAGGCAAAAGTAGGGGGGTCGGCTTATACACGGGTCGGCTTATACACGAGTATATACGGTAAATAGTAAGAAACTAAAATATGATTGTGTTGGCCCTCTTAAAAATAGTCTGGGTGAAACGGTGGATGAGGATGAGGAAAAGCCAATATGCTAAATTACTTTTTTGCAACTGTATTTACTCAAGAATATCCTATGACAGACAACATGATCAGTGATAACAAAAACTATCCATTAAATGTAACCTGCTTAACCCAGCAGGAAGTACAGCACTGTCTAAAAATCACTAAAGTTGACAAATCCCCAGGCCCAGATGAGATACACCCCAGAGTACTGCAGGAATTAAGTACCATCATAGATAGACCATTATTTTAAATCTTTAAATATTCCGTAATAACAGGGTCTGTACCACAGGACTGGCGTATAGCAAATGTGGTGCCAATATTCAAAAAGGGGACAAAAACTGCACTTGGAAATTATAGGCCAGTAAGCTTATCCTTTACTGTGGGTAAAATCCTAGAGGGTTTTCTAACAGATGCTATACTAGAGTATCTGAAGAAAAATAACCTCATGACCCAATATCAATATGGGTTTACGAGGGACCATTCCTGTCAAACTAACCAGATAAGCTTCTATGAAGAGGTAAGTTCTAGACTGGACCAAAGAAATACAGTGGATATGGTGTATATGGACTTTTCAAAAGCTTTTGATACGGTGCCACACAAAAGGTTGATACATAAAATGAGAGCAATGGGGATAGGGGAAAATATGTGTAAGTGGGTTAAGAACTGGCTCAGGGATATGAAACAAAGGGTGGTTATTAATGGAACACACCCAGAATGGGTCACAGATAACAGTGGAGTACCACAGGGGTCAGTATTGGGCCTGCTTCTTTTTAACATATTTATTAATGACCTTGTAGGGTGCATACAGAGTAGAATCTCAATATTTGCAGATGACAATTTGATATTACAGGAGTATTTATGTAAACTAGAAGCTTGGGCTGATAAATGGCAAATGAGCTTTAATGGGGATAAATGTAAGATCATGCACTTGAGCAGAGGAAATAAAATGTATAATGATGTGCTTAATTGTAAAACAATGGCCAAAACTACCACTGAAAAAGACCTGGGTGTATGGGTTGATGATAAACTCACATTTAGTGCCCAGTGTCAGGCAGCTGCTTGCAAAGGCAAATAAAATAATGGGATCCATTAAAAGAGGCATAGATGCTCATGAGGAGAACATAATTTTACCTCTATTCAAGTCACTAGTGCGACCACACTTAGAATATTGTGCACAATACTGGTCTCAGGTGTATAAGAAAGGCATAGCTGAACTATAGTGGGTGCAGAGAAGAGCGACCAAGGTTATTAGAGGACTGAGGGGTATGCAATACCATATTAAACTTGGGGTTATTTAGTTTGGAAAAACGAAGGCTTAGGGGTGATCTTATAATAATGTATAAACATATGAGGGGACAGTACAGAGACATTTTTAATGATCTTTTTACTCTTAGGCCTGAGACAGGGACAAGGGGGCATCCTCTACGTCTGGCGGAAGGAAGGTTTAATCATAACCACAGACGTGGATTCTTTACTGTAGGAACAGTGAGACTATGGAACTCTCTGCCACATGATGTTGTAATGAGTGAGTCACTACTAAAATTTATGAAACAGAAAAAACTTGCCAAAAACAAAACTGCAAAACTTTTAAAAACTTGCCAAAAAACTTGTTAAAAAACTTACCAAAAAACTTGCTATATAAAAAATTGCTAAAGAATTAGAGTAAATGAATCATTTGTGAAATTCTTTAAGAGATTGCTAATGCGCCTCTTTTATCATTTTTTATTAGGTTTTATAATGTGTTTTACCAATATTGTCAGAAATGTTGTCATTTAAAATATGACATTATGATTTAGAATGTGAACATAGAGCTTGTAGCCTATTGCAGTAATAACAACTAGCATAGGAGAGTATAATGAGTGTAACAGATGTTGCTAATGAATGACTAGTTAAGATCATGTGATAGGTATATATAAGAGAGGGTTGAGCAGGAGCCCCTCATCCACTTGAGAAAGACGCCGATTTGT
The DNA here is from genome assembly GCA_033576535.1 of Allobates femoralis. Classification (NCBI taxonomy): domain Eukaryota; kingdom Metazoa; phylum Chordata; class Amphibia; order Anura; family Aromobatidae; genus Allobates; species Allobates femoralis. Next base: position 75,719,274 of record JARQOC010000008.1, read on the forward strand.
GTGTCGAAACGCGTTGTGGTCGCACCCTGCAGCTTTGCGTAATAAACGTAAGGTAATTCTATGAAGGCTTGATCTTGTGTTACCTAGCGCCGATTCTAACACCGCTCCTTCTATCATTCACTACTAAAATTTAAGAATGGCCTGGATGCCTTTCTTGAAAAATATAATATTACAGATTATATATCCAAAATTCTTTGATAGGGAGTTGATCCAGGGAACTAGTCTGATTGCCGTATGTGGAGTCAGGAAGAAATTTTTTCCTCAATGTGGAGCTTAATGTGGCCACATGTTTTTTTTTTGCCTTCCTCTGGATCAACATGAACTAGATGGACTTAAAGTCTTCCTTCAAACTTAAATACTATGTTACTGTTACTATGATATATGGCTTTTTTCTAATGCGAGAAAAGACGCTGTTGAAAGTGTCAGGAAAAAGCGCGAGATTTCACTCAGATGCCGGCGTTTGAGCCGTACTAGGGGCCGCGTCACCATAGGTAAACATTGGCCGCATTAACGCAGAGCTACCATGATGGTAGCACCGCGTTGAGGCTGCCAAAACCTATGTTTTTGACCCAAGCCCTGGTTAACGTTAATGAGGCCCTAGCCTAAAGCTGGCCATACACCTTCAAGCTGAAGCTAGCCATACACCTTCAAGGTAAATGTTTGATTGTTGTCCATGGAAAAAATATAAGCCTTCCCTCAAAAATAAGCCCTAGCCTCTGAGGGGAACCTTAAACTGCCTTACATGCTGAAATAGGAGACACTCTTGACCTTCTCTGCCTCGGGTGAGGAATGGAGATTGGCTGCTTCACATGCGTCTCACTACTCCTCCTGTGTGGCGCATTTGGAACAGTCCAAAAAAACTCAAATGCAATGGTATCATACTCCTGAACGTCTAGCACGTTTCGCCCGGGGTTCCCTCGGAACACTCCCTTTTGTTGGAGAGGTTGTCGGATCCTTGGCGACACGCCACATATGTGGTGGTATTGTCCGGTGATCTCGCGGTTTTGGAAGACGGTGGAGTCTTTGTTGGTGGAATTGGCTGGATTTTCCACCCCCTTTCCCCCTCAACTGGCGATACTAGGCATTGGCCTGGAACACTTCCCTGCCCCACTGCGACCCATTATCACTAATACACTTATTGCAGCTAGGCAATGCCTCGTGGCAAAGTGGAGATCAACTTTGGCTCCTTCCTTGGCAGACCTGGTGATTAGACTTAACACACACTTTCAGTACGAATTCACCTTGGCTCACTCACTATCTAAAAGAAACAGAGTTCTTACTTGGTGGGACCCATGGGTCTCTTCTGTACATAATAATGTTCATGTGTAAACGATTCCATGACAACCTCCTTTTGTTACCCTTCCCCTCTCCCCGCAATCCTTCTCTTTCCTCCCTCCCGACCTAATCCCCCCCCCCTATGTTTAACTATTACTGAATGTTGGGTTTCATGCTCATTACCTTACCTGCTGATTGGTTTAATTTCTTGTAACTTTGTTTGAAAAAAGTTTAATAAACAACTATTGGTTTAAAAAAAAAAAAAAAATAAGCCCTAGCCCTTTTTTTTTAAACAAAAATATTATAAGACCCTGTCTTATATTTGGAAAATCATGGTAGCACATACCAATTCAAGCTGTAAGGTCATCCACCCACCCAAAGTTTCACCATTATGGCTTCTTCCTAATTCCCTGGAAGACACTCAGGTGGGAGTGCGAATACAATCCTTAAAGTGTCACATTCTCTTGGAACAGAGTACTGTGCAATCTAGTGTAGGATAAGGGTACGCTCTTACTAGCTCTTACTAAAAAAATCTCTGATTTTCATCCTAAATAAGAGGACAAGTTTTATGTGTATGTCGTTCTTTATGTTATGCAAGTGCTATGCGAGTGTATGCTTTTTTTTTTCTCGTTAGGCATCCATTATGACAAGTGATGAACTATTCGTTACTATTCACTCGAATAGCACAGTTTTCGCATTACTCTTTATCCTGAGATTTTTGTGTTCTCTTGTCGAGCCCACTGGGACGGGGTACTCGGTACTGGACCGGGTCTGCTACAGGGGAAGTCACGGGTGGTCCTGGACCGGACCGTGTCCCGGGCTGGCAAATAAAAGTGGATATTTACAGGGGATTGTCAGTTGTGACGCCACCCACTGTGTGCGGCCAGCAGTGGGGCCGCCGCTGCTGCAGAACCTCCGGGGATGATGTAATGGCAGCGTAGATGGTATAGTTCCCATGGGCAGAACTTTATTCCCCGGGGCAGTGATGGTTAGAGTCTATGATGTTTTGTGCAGGCTTGGTGCTGAGTGCAATTCACTTACTAGCCAGATGCTGCAGGAATCCTTCCTCGGTGCTGGAGCTGGCAAGCTGTGGCTCTGCAGGTGGAGGGTTGTTATAATCCTGTATGGAGGGAATAGTTCGCAGGCAGAGGCAGACAAGAGAGTTGGATTCAGGGTTCACCGTGTTTACTTCTTATGCTCTCAAGTTCAAGTTACAGTTCAACACAGTTCTTACAGTCGGTTACAAGTCTCAATACACGGGCACACTTTCCCCTCCGGGTTCCCTTTACTCTCTGCAGCCAGGTCTCTTTCTCTGTGACCCCTCACTCTGTCTCTGTGTCCTTTCCGGGCTGTTAACTCTCTGTTTCTGTGTTCGCTTGGTGTGCGTCTCCGGACAGTATGGCGGTGACTCGGGCCCCTGTGTGTCCTCCTGGTTGTCACTGAGCTGCCTGTACTTTGGGGTAGGGACCCTAACGTGTAGCTGTGGTCCCCCGTCGGTTGTCTGGGGATGCCGGGTGAAACTACGGTCCCCTCTAGAGCCGACACTCTACTCAGCCCAGCCTCCAGCAGTTCTCCCGTGTGAGACTTTACCAGGCTCTCTCTACTGTGTCTTCCAGTGTCATAGGAGGGCTACTCCGCCTGCAGTCTGTCGTCTTGGCTGTAATTCTAGGGTCCGGGTATCACCGTCCCTCTCTTCCCTTCACACTCCTGGGGGTACTGGCTCCGGATAGGCTTTCTCTCTCCTCCGGCTCGCACTGGCTCGGTACAGATTCTGCACTCCTTACACCCCACTTTGCCAGGACGTGTGATTCCTTCTTTCCTTCTCAGCTTAACTTGGCCTACTGCTGTCTCTCAGCCTGTGCCGTGCTCCTCAGCCTGCTGCTGGTTAGTGTCTTTGCTGCTCGGCACCCTGGGCCTACTGACTCCTTCCTCCTCCCCCTTCACTATTTCTACTGTCAGCCACCTGACTACGTGTTTGCCCAACCCACTCCTCTAAACCCACCACCCTTCGCCTGCATAGAGTTCCTAGGCTCCAGGCTGGATGCTGCCCTCTACTGTACGTTGTGTGGGCAGTGAGGGTGTTGGTGTTCAACTGTCGTCCTACCTACCTGGCTGCAGTTCCCTTTGTGGCCTCCTGAATGCAGGGGCGCCACACTCGCCTCACTATATTTGAATGTCCTTTCCTGCAGTTTTGGCACCTCTTTTTCAGTCACTAAATATCCTGGGCTTCTTAACATATCTCAGTAATGTCGCTGAGATCTTGGTCGTGGCATTACTGTGATTGGCTGGCCCTCTGTGTCATAGGGTCTATTTAAGCCCCGCCACCACCATTTTGCCCTCATTGCATCTGGAGCCTGCGTTCTGAAGCATAGGGAGAGATCACTCAGCTGCTAGGAAGAGTGTTAAGGCTCTTCATAACACAAAAGCCCTTTTCAGGGCTACCTCAGTATAGATTAGCAAGGGAGAGATATTAGAGCAGGGACAGTTAAAAGGATCCATTCAGCAGCTGCATAAT